>NJDC01002129.1:63549-92876 GCA_002245475.1 Calephelis virginiensis | reverse complement strand
TATGAATGTGAAGGAAGCAAGACAGGTTTGTCAGGATCGTGAGGTCTGGCACTCGATACTCTCTGCCTACCCCGTAAGGGACTTGGCGTGAAGATATGTATGTATGTTAGGAGTTATGATACAGTCATAACAGAGGCAAAATAAAAAAAAACTGTTTTGTAATAGTGTACTTACACTTTATATCGTAGTTTGATTCTGTGAAGGTGTACAATCTCAGATTTTAATTTTGTTATTTCTCTTTCAAGAACTAAATTAGATTCTACAGTCTCTTTAAGGATATTATGAAGTTGTGCTCTAGCTTGTTTTAAACTGTTCACTCTTGAAATCAGCTGTTTATTATTTTCTATAAGATCGTTTTTCTCATGAGGCTGAGCATCTGTCTGCATTTTCTCTTGTAATTTTAAATGGTCTTCACATACTTTCACTGTTTCTCTAAATGCATCTAAAGCTTGTCTTTTGAGTTTTACTTCTTCTCTTAACCTCATATAGTCCTCAGATCGTTCATCATATTCATTAGTCTTGTTGATAAATTCTTTATGAAAATCCTTAAACCTGGTTTCCAATACTTCATCACTAATATTTTCAATTCCCTCATTATCTTGATGTCTTGATAAAGGATACTTTAGCTTAATATCTAGACTGCTGTTGCAGTGTGCAAGTGAATATTCAGTATAAAATCTAATGAGTTCAACAACTGAGTTAAATCTAAAAGGTTCACAGAACCCATAACGTCCATCTTGATTGAAGATTTTGATCAACTTATTAGTGCCCCCTTTTCTTACAGTCAATGTATACCCACTATCCTTATTTGACGCATTACGAACTAAGAAGGTTCCATCACATGCATCTTTTAACTTTTCATTGGCTTCATCCCTGAAATTGCAAGAAATAATAATATGATGATATTCAAAATATGAATTTCGAATTGTTACAGACAAAATTGTAACCTCAATTATATATTGTTAAATAAATTTAACACTTTGTCTAATCTCAGGATAATAATAACATATTCGTGAGTTAACACTAAATAGGCCAATACAAAGATACAAGTTATTATTTTAGAATAGTTGAATGTTTCAAGCATTGTTAAAGAAAAAAAATAAAACTTTAAAACAGGTTTTTTACTTTATAAAATGGAAATTTTACAATACAAACACAGATTTTAAAATATTTTCTATTCATTTCATAACTACTCTTCAACAGATGCAGCATGGGTACATATATAAATATACATGAACCCATTTATATATTATGTATAACAGAAATCAGTGTAGTAGATACAAGTGAAGTCACAGGTAAACATGCAGGCACAAAATTGCAAATATTTAATTATAGTTAGCGATAATTTGGAATTTGCTATTATTATGCAATATGCATAACTTTGTGCATAAGCATTTTTTCTTGTTCTACAACAGTTAGATAAAAATTAACAAATTGTATTGAAGAAAATAGGAAGCTATAACCTGAAAGCTTAAAATGTTTTTAAATATAACATTTTCAGTAGAAGTGGTCAATCTGCACAGCATCACTTTAATGCTATTCTTGATTAACTTTTTTTTATGATTTTGTAAGCTGCTTGTTTGATAGTAAAATAGATTTAAAAATATTTTCTTTTCATTTCATAACTACATTTCAACAGTTGCAACATGGGTACATACAGAAGCATTTATGTTATGTATATTAGTAATAAGTTTACTAAATACAGGCATAGATACAGGCAAAAATGTGTGCAAATAATTTCAAATTTTAATTATGCCATATAGCATTGGTTTGCAAAATGCAACATTCATTCAATATACATAAAATTGTTGTGCAAGAATAGCAACATGTACTTTTTGCATAATTTCAAATATTTTGTCTTGTTCTATAACTGTTTCTCATGTTTTGTTGTCTCAAATTTAAATGTAAAATGAAAATCTGTAGCTGGCCAAATGTTCTTTTAAAAACTTATTTAACAACTAAATTTCCTTGTCTTTATTTGATGATTCTGAAGACTACAATTCTAGTTAATAGGTGTTGAATACTTCTAATGTTTGGCAGTACCAAAATACATTATTGTAGTAATTTACTGTTTCTATAATATGCATAAAATTAATTTCTAATAATCAAATTACAAAACTTCTTAAAATTTTAGTATACATTCAAGTTTTGGCTAGTTCTGTTGAGTTTAGAAACCCTGTAGATCAGGGATGAGCAAATTCTTTTGACTGCGGGCCAGTAAGTTATAATTAATCTTGAGGCGGGCCAGTTAATTAAAACACCTAAAATAGCAGTAAATATTACGATTATAAAACGTTGTATAAAGATAACCTAAGACAATTTTTTTTATATTTTACAATCCTTTATTAAAATAAAGTCTATAAAGTCTTAACATATGTAATACGCAACATATATGTTTAAATTATCGATCTAGTATCTTAATTGTTCAAATTTCAATAGTTTCTTAACATTTCAACCATTAGTTTTTTTAAGGAAGTTCATATTTTTTCTAAGAAAAACCCTTGGCAGGCCGGATCCGGCCCGCGGGCCGTAATTTGCCCAAAACTACTGTAGATACATACGGAACCTACAAAAGCCTAAACATATTAGATACCTCTTAAACAAAGATAATATTTAATTCTGATTTTTATCAATTTTGTTTCATAAATAACTAACCCACTACTACATTTCACCCTATCCTTTGTTGATTAATGTAACAGGTATTTACTGGCCTAGATTCTGGTACTATCAATGACCTATCAAACTAGGTGTTTTAATCCAACAATTTATATATTATAATACAGAACAATATAAATCAAATGACCAACTTTTTTAGCAATATTTCTATGATTTTATTAATATATATTAAACAACATAAATATTTATTTGCTGTGTTTCATATGTCGGTTTTATTTTATCGATTTAGCAATAAATCAAGTAATATTTGGAAATAGCGTTATTTTTAATATTGTACATTACTTACCTAGTTATATCACCCCAATACCACTCAGCGTTTTCTAAATTGTCTTCTGAAGACTGTTGCGGGGCACCTATCTCTACCATTATAACACATATAATTCACTTTTAAAACAGCTTACAACTAATTCACCAATATAACTTTCCAAAAAGCGATTTAAAGTTCAGTAATACCGAGTGTATTTCCGTTTGGGACAACCATAAAGCCAAATCATATTACGGAAATATATAACCTTTATTATATTGTTCACTGTCATTTAACACTCCTAGTCCCCAGATACATTGTTAGGTAAAGTATATAGAAAAATTAATCATTTTTAGAGGTTTACAATTCACAAAGGAACAGGGCTACTAGGTTTGACGGTGGTCGGTGAACATAAAATTGCACAGTGATGGCTGACAAGTTTCACTTTAAACATAATCTTTTTCTTCTACACAAAACGGATTTTGGAATGGTAATTATGAATACCGGACATTTCTATTAACCTGTAGGCTGTATTTAGAATGAGGATAGAGCATTAAAACTAATACAAGAATCTTAAGTCGCGTAACCTAGTATAAGTGTATAGTCTATGCGCGTAACCTAGACTAGTTTTTCTTTTCTCAACAGAGTTGCCCACTGTGGTTGCCCATTTAATTTTGCAATTTGCATAGATTGTCAAGGGTTCAGTGTTACCATCAAGGCCACGAAGAAATATGTCAAAAATTTGCTAAAATTATGTTAAACATTTTATGATCATGCTAACAGTTTTCAACGTCGAAATAAATTGACATTTAACTTCAATGTATGTTTCAATCGAGAGTGTAATTCAGTACCATATTGTGAAATTTTGTGTGCCTCAATGAACATATATTTAAATAAATAATAAAATAATTATTTTGTAAGTATATACTTAATTTATAAAATGCTGTTGAGATTCCTACCTATACAAACAAACCTGTATACTTAAGGTCATTGCAAATTAGTGTTAGAAATTGTGGATGTTCGTAATATTTTACTAAAATTAAAAAAAAACTTCAAGCTCGAACACGAACAGCTCACACGAAAAGTTCAAGTTCTATGAACGCGCGCGATGTATGGATATCAGCTAAGATCGTCCGGCTTTTAGCGGCAATGACTGTTTTATAATTTTTCACGTTTCAGGCACGTATTTTGAGTCATGTATACACAGACGGTATACAATATACATATACACTCTTAAATTCATTGACATACGAAAATACATATCTTGACGGCTCTAAGTAGCTTACATTAAAGGCAGATCGTATATTGTGCCACATGCCACGATTTCTCTAGACCTGCCTAGTTTTTTCCACGTTCGTTACTCTTTTCTTACAATCATACTAGTTTTGGAGACACTTGATACCACCTTCGGATTTATTACCCTAGCGATTTGGTCGTGTCTCCACAAACGCATTCATGCACATATACGTATAGCGTCCACTGTTGACTGGGCAGAGCGTATCGGGTCGGGTCTCATCGCATTGCAAAGAGCACTGAGGCGGGCCGAGCTGCATCGCGTTAGCGGATTTCTATTACTCAGCTTCAAAAAGTAGAGCAACAAAATAGAGAGGCGATTCGTCGTTAAAATCGTCAAGGATGGAAAGTTGCGCCTCTAGTAGTTGTCATACAAAACTTTAACATTAAAATGCTATAAGTGCTCTATTCTTAATAGTGATATCGCGATCTTTGGTCACTGTTGGCCGCATCGGGGAATGCGCTCGGGATGCCTCGCGGAAAAATCTGCGCCGATGCGCCCAAACTGGTGCCGGGTTTGGCACCATATAAAAAATTAAAAAAATAAGTTTGCTATGTTTTTTTATTCGTCCAAATCATATGACACTAGTTGCCTTGTATCTGAATGCCTTTAGACTTACTTTCAAAATTATACGGGTTATACCTTTTCAAGTAAACTTCATACAAAATTCGGGTTATGTATCTATGGAAGTCCCGCATCTTATTACGTAGTATTTATATACTCTTTGCCCGGCACAGTGGGCATTGCTCCATACAAAATGTATGCAAGCGATCTAGGCTCTATCCTATATACTTGCAAGTGTCTTAAGATTATAGCAGAGTGGTGTTATTTAATTTACAACTTGTTTGTCTGCTTTCATGAATTTGAAAAGTCTATTTACCAAGTTGTTCGATACATAACATATATTGAAAAACAATAAGTCTTACGAAAGAAATATCTACTAAAAAGGCAACAAAACGGAGAGTTTGTTTAATAATCTTCAACTTTCAGGACATGGTTATCTAATATGCCAAAAACTATGTTATAAGCTAAACAACACACGAACATGCTAAACGATTAAAAATATGCTAAATCTGGCATAAAATATGCTAAATTTGCAACACTGCAAGGGCTGTCAACCAAATCAGACGTAAAAAAAATACTAATATTTGGAATGGAATCTACAGTAAAACATAAAAGAGTAGAAATTAGTTATTTGCGAACTAAAACGTTACAATTCCTAGCAACACTATATAATAGGTACCTGAGCTGTCAGTGATTGTTGATCATTGTAAGTTTTCGTGTGTTTTTACCTGTTGTGATATTTTCGGACTGTATAAAGTACCTTGCAAAGCGTTATCATGAACAAAGTCATTAGAAGCGGTGCTCGGGAGATAATTTATAAAGTTTTCATGCGGTGTATGGCCGAATACCATGCCGGAAAGCTTTTACCAAATGTAGAAGAAATGTTTACAAACGTACAGCAACGTTATTATTCTAAGCGTACAGCTGACTTTACTGGTAAGTGACTGTAGAAATTTGTAGAAAAGACTAATATGAACCACAAGTGTATATATCTAATTGATATTCTTATTAATAAAGTGAATATTATCCACTCTACTTTATTTTTGAGGTTATGAGAAAATAAACAACAAGTACAGTATTTATAACGCGACTTCTAAATTTTGAGCATTTATGTTTTTTAAATAGTGTAATTTACACGATTTTTTTTATATATATATAGATATACAATAGTATAGATAATATATACCCATATAGTAGTACATAATACAATTAAACTATTTCAATGAAACAATTCGTTTTAACAACAATGCTAATATTTTATGTTCATATGCGACGTCCGTTTCTAATCATCGAAAATCCGTCTGCTTGTTTGCCTTTTATTGCTATAAACAAATAAATAAATAAATATTTTCCGACAAATCACGCGAATTGATCTAACTCCAAAGTAAGCAATTTATTTGCTTCTGTTATGAGTGTTAGTTAACAATATTAACACATAAAAATACCCATATATATTCAATAAACACCCAGACCCAGAAATGCACACATCTGTGTTTATCACACGTATATCAATCGTGAATTGAACCCGAGCCTCGTAATTAAGCCTAAATGATAGCCTCTTTTCTGTGTAGAAATTTATTGGGTAATGAATGGAATATGTTTAAGATAGTGATAGATTTTTTTTATTAAATCTGTGTAAAATCGTAATTCTGTTTTAGGCATTTCTGATAGCGAAGCACGGCCTTGAAAAAGGTGGAAAGTTCTCTACACCTGCTAAGCATAGAAAGGGTCGTCCCTTAAAGGTGTTAGATGATTTTGACACATGTGCAATTCGTCAGAAAATACATTTTTTTTACACTGTTAAAAAAGAAGTACCAACAATTGGTAAAATATTAGTCCAATTAAAGGATGACATTGGCTATGATGGGAGTCGAGAGCATTTGAGAAAACTTTTAAAAAAGATTGGATTTGTGTACAAAAAATGCAGGTCAAACAGACAAGCTTTATTAGAAAAGCCTATGATTGCACATAAAAGAGAAAAATATTTAAAATCAATTATGGAAAACAGAAAGTTGCCAGCAGAACTCCAAAAAAATATAATATATTTGGATGAAAGCTATATTCACTCCAGCTTTAAACTTAAAAAATGTTGGCAGTCTATCGAAACTGAAGTTATTACAGTGGATATATCAAAAGGAAAGCGATGGATTATAGTCCATGCGGGAAGTGAAAGAGGTTTTGTACCTAATTCTCTTTTAGTCTTCAGTGGCGTCAATAAACAAGAGGATTACCATTCTGAAATGAACAAAAGCAACTTTACTAAATGGGTTACAGAAAAATTGATCCCCAACCTTACAGAGCCCTTTATCATTGTAATGGACAATGCCCCTTATCACTCTGTAATAAAAAATAAAGCTCCGACGTCAGCTACTAAAATTGATGAAATAAGATTGTGGTTACTGAAAAATAAAGTGTCATTCGATCTTGATTTGAGAAAACCTTCCCTTCTAGCTCTGGTAAAAAAAAATAAGCCAGAACTTGTTTATGAAATTGATGAGATTCTAGGTGAATACGGACATAGGCTTCCGCCTTACCACTGTGATCTCAATCCGACAGAGTTAATTTGGGCACTCGCAAAAAGGAAGGTCGCTGCACAAAATTTTGGTGCACAGGACATCAAAAAGTTGACCATAGAGGCATTTGAATCTATTAGTACCGAAGATTGGAAAAATTGCTGCGAGCATGTAAAAAAAAATTGAAAAAGAATATTATGATCGTGGAAGAACGTTATATAATACATTAGACGAATTTTTAGATTTCGACTTGTTAGAGTAGTTTTTTTACATATAAAAAGAGTATGTTCTAATATACGTGTTTTTTTTGCATATTTAATAATATGACATATCAAAATATTCAGATTACCATTAAGATAGCGTTGTTTTAATGGAGCTCCTAATGGAAAGAGACAACCGTGGTCTATGACACCATAGATGTTGTTGGTGCGTGGCTGTCCTGTGGCCGAGATGTTAGGCGTAATGTGTAAGTATACCGGCTAGCTTACCCTCCAGATCGGAACACAATGTCATTAAGGTGGCAGGAACAAGTAAGATGGTGGATCCTTATCCGGGCAAGTTGCTGCACAGCACTCTACCACCAATAGTCTAGTTGTTAATGACTCTTAACCTATGCTCACCTGGTTAGGAGGCACATGATCTATTCTACTCAGAGGACATGGACCAACACAGGGAAAGTATGATAACTTTATTCAATTAGCTACCATAATCTGACATAATTTTGTACCTCTATAGAACTGACATATCTGATCTAGCAAAATAACTCAGTCATAAGTAGATTTGTCATAGAACATATACCTGAATTAAATTGAAAATTATTATCAAAGGTACAATAATGCATCATCTAAAATACTTTATAATTAATAAATATATTATACAAGTATTAAGATCGATTCATCGAATTAACAGTGTTGCTATATGAACGTGGTGGCGCCCTCATTTATTTTCTACTGTTTTATGTCGCACTGTACTGTATAATCACTGTTAAATTTAAAAAAAATCTGTATTATTTACTTATTTCCTTTTTGTGCTTAAATTGATAAACACTATAACATCAAAAGTACGACAGTGATCAATTTTTAAATGTTATGTCATTATTCCTAAATAAAATAAATGCGACTATTAAAATCAAACAAATTCGGTTACCCCCGACAAAACCTGTAATGTACTTGACGAACCTTGATTACGTTTCCAACCCGTATAAATCCGTATATCCGTTTGAACTCTTTAATGATAAAGAAAATAATGAGTGTTCGTGATTTTTTCGGTAAATATTATTGAAGATATAGAAGAAAAATCCCTTGACTGCAGTGGTAACAACATTTATGGAGCCATTGCTTATTTTTAGTAAATTAAAAAATTGTACGACATTAACTTGTTATTACTAGAATAAGATATTTATAATGCAATTTCAGGTTTTATAAACACACTCAGATCACTCGGATATTATCCGAGGGTGGTGTCAAGAGTCTCCAAAACCGGCGTGTTTGAATGAAAAGGGTAATGAATGTGAAGGAAGCCAGACAGGTTTGTCAGGATCGTGAGGTCTGACACTCGATACTCTCTGCCTACCCCGTAAGGAACTTGGCGTCAAGATATGTGTGTATATGTGTACAGGTTGTATAATATAGGTGAGATCACCGAGCCCTGCGGCACTCCCACCTCTAGGGGCCTACTGCTAGAGAGAGTCCCTTCTACATGAAATCTTAATTTACGATTCGACAAGTAGTCTCGTGCGATGAGAACTAGTCTGTCTGGCACGCCCATTTCGTAGAGCTTATAGATTAGGCCGTTGTGCCAGACCTTATCGAACGCCTTGGCCACATCAAAGAATATCGCTCCTGTATATAAGGTCTATTCAGACCGACTAGTATGTGCTCCGTGAGGCGGTGCACTTGATTTGTACATGAATGAGCTGCCCTTAAACCAAATTGCTCATCCATCAACAAATGTTTCTCGGCTACGACCATCCGGCTATCCGGGCGAGGATAAGAAGCTCGTATATTTTGCCGAGTGAATTGATAAGACTGATCGGGTGGTAACTACTCGCGACGTTACGGGGTTTACCCGGTTTATGTATTCCTATGACGGTGGCTTCTTTCCACTCGTCAGGAAAAGCACTGCCTGCTAGTAATACATAGATGTTTACTAGTAGGTATATGAGTGCGGGAGGAGAGTATTTAATTATCCTGTTTGAAATACCGTCAGGCCCCGGGACCTTTCTGTTGTGGAGATCTTTAACTAGATCTTTCGTTTTGTCGTGTTCGGTGGGAGTTTTCCATTACCAAGTTAGGACATAATAATGAAATGTCAGGGAAATCAAAGAAATACGTAACGATTGTTTACGTAGATAATTTGCTTATTGAAGTCGAAGTCGGTTTTTTGCAGTTTTACTGCAGTTAAATTATAATTTAAAAAATGAAAAAACTCATCCTATGGAATGGGGGTTTGTATTAATACTGTTGCCAATATTCGTATCTTCCCCCACCTTTTTAAATTATTTCATTTTCTGGCAGCAAATCTGTAGAAATATCAAAATAAACTATTTAATACTATAAAAGTTTGAACAAATTATGTCACCAGATTTGGATAACATATTTTAAAAGTTTATATGTTGGTGTCATTTGAATTTTTTTTTTTGGAAAATAAAAAAATAATAATTACATTACCTACCTACAATGTTTTAAAAACAATATCAAAGTATTTTCACTACTTTAGCTAATGATTAAATATAATAATATTTGTAATAACAGAGGTAGATTATATTTCCAAATGCTTTAAAATGACTATTAGTTAGTTTAATCGATAAGTATATAAATTTAGAATGGTATATGTGATGTGTGAAAAATTCATATAAAATAAATAGTGTTCCATTGAGTAGCTGATTTTAATTTGCCGTTTGAAGTTTAGTTTTGATGAAATACTATTTTTTCATTTACTTATTTCTGCATTACTATAAGTAAAAGTATCTTTACGCCCATATCCCCGAAGAGGTAGGCAGAGGCACAACCAGGGCACACACGACTAGCCGAAGATACTAAGTCCCACGATGTGATAGGTGGCAAGCCCATCGCTCACCGGGCACTTATCCTATCCCGAGCAACATTTTTTTATTAGAAAATTGGAAAAACCCAATTTTCGTTTTGTTGCCCGTCCCGGGATTCGAACCCGGGACCTCATGCAATCAAGTCCAACAACTGAACCGCTAGACCACAGAGGCGATATTATAAGTATATTATTGTAATTTTAGTTATATAAAAATGGTAAACAAACTCATGAAAACAAAACCATAAAGTATGTGTTACGGCTTCTTTGACGAAATTGAGAGAAAAGATGATCGCTGGTAGTTATTAAATGTTGTGTAAGTATTGAGTAAAATTAGTCGAATTCAGGGGCATTTTGCACTGTACAATTTTGTTCCAAGTACACGAGTAAAGTATACGTGTAGAAATAAGTGTATCATGTAAATCTCACTAATAGAGTTTTAATAAGAACGCCACCTCGTTACCTGAGACCCTGACATCACTTTATTTGAGTAACTTACACTTAAAAACTTGAGTAACGCAAATACCAATGCTAAAAATAAAAAAAAAATATCTGGTGGAATCTGGTGGTTTTTTTCATCTTCAAATTTCTCAAATCTGGCGACATTTTGCTTTTGATCTGGCGCTTAAAAATATTGGAGGTGGCAACACTGGCCTTTGTTGTCAATTTTTAACCTGTCGCTTGCTGTCATTTGGCAATTTTGCAATTTTTGTTGGGCAATTGTAAGTTAGATCTGTTGAAATAAATAAATAAAATAAATCTTTATTTAAAATGTATCTGTTTTCTCGCACAACTTGTTTAAAATCTAATATTTCAATAATTTTCGAATGGTAAAGTGGCCAATTTATATACAATAAATATGTGCTAGAAATGTTATTGTCAAAGAAATTTATTTTGATGTCGAAATGTATTTGGAACGTATAATATTGTTTTGTTCCTTTTTATTTGTGGTGTCATGCACCCACATCAAAGGAGAATTTTCAACGCAAGAGTTCTTTAAGTTTTTAGTTAAGTTTGGTTTTCAAAAAACCGACATTCACTTTCAAAAAGAAACATATGGCTACATTTTTGGTAATATTACATCTGATGAAAAATTCAAGTACCCCCTTACGTTTGCCGTGTTAGATAGAAAGCATTTTCTTCATTACTACAAAAGCCGTGATATCGTTGATAAAGAAACAGCTTGTCAAGTGATGTTTCAACAGTTGAATGGTTCAGCATATCATCCAAAATGTAATGCATATGGACAAGATCTTTTTAGAAGAATACCATGCCCAAAAGGAAAATTATGTATTGATGAGGATACACAATGGAATGTAATAAAAAATAATCAGTTTACTTATGTGATTCAGAACACAGGTCAACCAAGGTACTGATTTCCATCAAAATATTTTTAACTTGTACCCCATACACATTAATATCATAAAGCAAAGTGTTGTATTTAAATGTGCTAATGTAGATAAATGACTGCTTTGTTGGTCAAGGTGCTAGTTTACACAACTAACTTCAACAACCAACAGCAAGGCCCGGGTTTGTTTCCTGACTGGCTAGAATTTGTGTGGTGGTTATTTACATGTCTGTATTTCCTGGTCTGTCTGTTAATTTATTTCAGTATATATTTATTAGTTATTTTATTTGTTATGATTGTTCACCAACATCTATAACCCTAGCATATAATTTGCTTGGTTTGGCTTTGGGTTGGTAGATTCACTTTGTCTTATTTGACCAGGCATATTTATTTATTACTTATATGTTGCAGATTCACTTGCATGCTAAAGTATATTTTTTTATGAATTGTATCCAGATTAACACATAGTTATTCTGATGTATAAACAATATTCCTATAAAGTTTCATCTAAATCTGTTTAGTAGTTTTTGTGTGAAAGAGTAACAAACATCCATCAATTCTTAGAAACTGTCACATTTATAATATTAGCAGGATTATATAAATAATAATGCTTGAATAGCTGGTTAGTCATAAAAATCTATAGTTATAACAACCAATGATGTACCTATTTGAGGAAAAGTTTGCCTTTTTTTGAAAGTGTATTGTGGAAGTACATAATATTCCATATGAGAAAATATATATTCATGTATTAAAATAAAACTACATATTGTTTGTTTTACATAAAACTAGCTTTTGACTGTTTGAATGCTTTAAATGTGGAGTAAATTTGTCTTTCTTTTTTACTTTATATTTTATTCTTACAATACATTCCTTTTATGCAAAGTGCAGTAAAGAAGCAGGCCCTTGTATGGGCACCGCTAGATATAGATAGACAGCGTAAAAACAACTTTGTTTTAAACTATGTAGTCATATTGTAGATATATTCTACAATAATAATACATAATATTTCTGTGTTTATAAAGTATGTAAATTTAGTCTGTTTGGCACAATCCTTTCATGCATATTTTCTAGTTTATGTCGGATTTTAATGAGAATATATATATTTTTTTATAATATTGGATGGCAAACAAGCAGACAGATTTCCTGATGGTAAAAAATTCACACCGCCTAGAAACACCAAAGGTGGTAATGGTGCGTTGCCAACCTATGCTGGCATGCTGGCATGTTGGGCCTCGAGCAAAAGTAAGTTTACCGGCTACCTTACTCTCCAAACCGGAACACGTCATGATGTTATAGGGGCAGGAATAGATAAGGCGGTGATACCAATCCGGGTGAATCTCGAAACTCTACCACCTAGTGAAATGTCACGGTGTTAGTGATTGTAAGCCTATGCTCGCCTTTTACGAGCTGCCTGGCAGGAAGGCAGATGGTCTATTCTGCAAAGGAGCCTGGACCAACACAGGGAAAACACTGGGTATATTATCAAAAGTGCCCAAGATGAGAAAATAAATTAGATGAAATTTATTTATTTGTAGAGTATGTGTGTTAAAAGTTCTCTCAATGATATTTAAGCATACCAACATATTCTACTATATTGTGGTATGCAAATATTCAATTAATATAAATTAAATATTTGTATAAATTTTAATGTTGAAATTAATTTTGATTAATAAATTAATTATATTTTTAATAATAATTTAATTATTATAAAAAAATATATTTTTTTTAAATAATAATTAAATATTTTTTTTTAACCTTTCTTGGTTGAATAACTTGCGTACATGCCTTACTGCATCAACCAAAAAAAAAAAAAGTGAGGCTTGGATTTGATTCCGTACGGGGGCAGGCATTTTTGTAATGAACATTTAGATGTCTGCATTTCTAGGTCTGGGTTTTTATTATATTTATTCTGGTACCTATTTAAGTATTTCTATGTATTATTATTGTTGACTAACACCCATAACACATGCATGTAATTTGCTTTGCTTCATAATTTACTACAAATAAATGCTAAAATAGATTAATTTGAATCCTTTTTACTGTATGCTACCATCGTTCACCATACACCAAGCCGGCTAGGCTTGGTGTATGTACTGGCTAGTCAGGAGAAGAAATAGCAAAACAAACTCAGTGGCAACCAGGCCTATATCCTGTCTACTTTTTACGGTCACTGTTTCCAAACCTAGCCAATCACAAGAAGACACAGTGAAATAAATTCCTCAGCAACCATGACTTTTTTAATTAAATTAAGTTTATAGCTATTAAATTTTTTTTTATTTTTGTTTATCTGCAAGAAAATATTTTACATTATAATATATTTTCTCTAATAACAAACCAAGTACCTTCTTTCGAAATCTTCTTAATGGAAGTTATTTCAAATTATCAGGAAATTAGTTATATATAGGTACCAATAGACTTGTAAAATACATTATTTTTATTAATGTTAAGTTTTTGATTACTTTCTCACTATTTCTGACATGTGTAATTCCTAATACTTCAGCATTTGTTTTGAAACAAATGATGATGTGGTTTTACAAATACATGTACAGCCAAGATTTGTATATGTAAGGAAGGTAAAGAAAATGTTTTGAGTAACTTATAAAATGGTTTACAAGAATGTAACTGTTGCTCATTTGGAATTGTTCTATAAGTACATTCTCTTGCAAAAACCTAACAGCATTGAGACTATCATTCAAAGTTAGCACTGTAAATTATTCTATAGTGTAGACTCTACTGCATGCACATATTTTGTTTCTAAGAATTACCCTAGTCTCTTTTTTGTTTACTTTTGCAACATTGATAACCATCAACAAATATCCTGTGCCAGATGTGGATAACAAGTAGCAATTACTGATAACAAATTGGCTGGTCATACTAATAGAAATGGCTTAAAAAAAATGTTAGTTAAATGCTGTAGCATAATGAGGTGTACCGAAATAAGCAATAATGTCAAAAGCATATGGCATGCAGCCGTTACCTTAGACTTTGGTAAATTTAACTAGTATATTTTTCAAAAAGATGTCAAATACAGTTTTGACTGTATTTACAATTGATGATCATGAATGAGAGTAAATTCATGAAAGTAAACTAGATCAGAAACGTTATAAAGATAATATAAACTAGTCAATGTTACAGAAAAAATATTGATTCAAAACTAATTATTTTAAATTAATAAAATAAGGGATCTCATACATTTATTGCCATGAATGTTTTGTAACAAGGTGAAAGTGTTATTTATTAACAATGTAACAAAAGAAGGTAATGACTTTGGGTGTATAATTTTATTTTATTTTTATTTATTAATGGTCATAAATAAAATAATAAATAAATTATACAATTTATGCATAAATTATATTTGTTATAAAGTTTCCATGTGTAGGTATCATATAAAAAGGTATACTGGATTATTTCTTGAATCTCAAAGTCTTTATTCCTTCGGATTTTTGTCAGTTTTTTATGTATTTTAATAAGGACTAAACTGATATTGCTATGGTATTCTTGAATGTTAGGTTTCCATTAGAAAACTTAAGATATCAAAATTACTGAAGTTAGAGTGATCTTAAATAGAAATTAAAATAGTTGTAATTGTTTTTTATTTACCTCTAAATGTGAATGCATTTTTTTGTTGTTACTCTTTAAGTATAATTTTATATTTTGTAGTTAGGTTGTTTAAAACAAATGTATATTTTCCAGATTTTGGTATGTATCAATGGTCTCATGCTACTTGGATGAATCAACATGTTCTTGGCATCACTACAAAGGAGCACCATCTTTAGATAATAAAACATTGACCAAAACACCACAGATTATTAACTATGACTTCTGGCTAGTGAACGGAAGCCCAAATTTGTCATTATATAACACAATGTTGTACCAATTCTCTTTTGATAGACAAAATACTATGGAACTGTATTTAGTGTTTTGGTTGTGCTATATTATTCTTTTGCCGGTACAAATCTATGCAGTTCGGTAAGTCTAAAATTACCAATTAAGACTCCTCGTTTTTTTTATCAGAATCAAGATCTTGGATTGTTGTAGAACATGGTTTTTAATGTCTCGTTTTTTTTTCAGAACCCAAAGACATCCAGTGACTAAACTTTTTACATTCAGCTTAGTACTAGAATTTATTGCGCTATGTTTTAATGTGGTGCATACGGTTAAGTTTGCAGCAGATGGAGTAGGGTTTCCAGGGCTAGCAGTGGCAGGTGACATCCTTGATATCATGAGTAGAGTAAGTATTTGACATTTATCTGAAAGAGAAATTAAAATTTATTCTTTGTAACTTACTAATAAGTTACAATAGTGAATTGGTGCCATTGTAACTTATTAGTAATTAGGAAATAATATATGAATGTTATTAAATTATGATTTAATATTTTCCAATATTTCCATGTAAAAAACGTCATCAAACAAATGAGAGTTAAGACATAATATGGTATGCTTTAAGATCGTAAAAAATGTTAGATAAGTTCATCTTTGTTTTTTTATTTAATTTAATTTTATAATTTGCAATATATCTTCAGTAACTCATTAAAGTTGGGTTGCATATAGTAAATCAACACATATGAGTAAGCTATACCTTAAACAACATTGGCATATTTATGTACTGTGTCAATAATTATTATTTATTTTATAATTTACTATTGAATATCTTCATTTGGATAGACAAATGGTATTAAATGTAAATAATTATAATAGATATCATGTGACTTTTGACCCAGTGTGAATTCTTCTTTGTTTGATAATATCTGGTTACATGATAATAATTTATAATGTTTAAAGTATGAAAGGATAAATGCGGTCGTAATGAGAGCGCTACGGAAAATCTCTGGTGTAACGCTCGCTGACGGCATTCGTATAAGTGAAATCCGAGAAAGAGTGGGATTAAAGGAAATTGTTGATGCTAAAATGCGAAATGCCATGCTCAGCTGGTTCCGTCATGTGGAAAGAATGAGAGATGAAAGATTGACAAAGCAGATATACAATGCGAATGTGGATGGATGTAGGTACCCGGGGAAACCAAGGTTGACATTCCACGATCAGACCACTCGGGTGGTATCCGAGGTTGGTGTCAAGATTCTCCGAAACCGGCGTGTTTGAATGAAAAGGATTATAGTCCATTAATAAGGACTTTCATACAAACTTTCAACGATAGGGGGGTCCGTAACGAAAATAACCTAACACCCCCTAGGGGTAGAATTTGCAGAAACGCTTAAATACGTATCTATACATTTTTAATAAGTAGCTCAAAAATAAATTTTCATATTTCTACCTTAAAAAATGACAGTCTTCCATACAAACTTTCAACCGTTATTTTACCCCTTTAGGGGTAGAATTTCCAAAATTCCGTCCTTAGTGGGTATCTACTTAATAAAATGAACCTACTCACCAACTTTCGTGACTGTTATTCCAATGGTTTTTGCTTGGCGATGATTAGTCAGTCAGTCAGGAAATGTCAATTTATGATATAGATAAATCTCCATTTCGCGTGGTCATTTCATCACGTCTTGACGGATGGTCCAATTTTGCTATTTTTTTGTTTGGTAGATTGCTGTCAGGAAAAGGTTCTTATGAGTGTAATCGAAAAAAATACGATGAAAATAGGAAAATCAATGTTAGCTGTTTATGACATGCGATACGAAGTTATTCGGGTCGGATAGTAATAGATAAAGTATTAACAAAAACTTTTCCAGATATCCACCTCGTTACGCTGTGGTTACACTTAAATTTTAAATAAATAAGTTATATTCCAGACATTATTTATGCTTCTCCTGCTACTGTTGGCCAAGGGATGGGCAGTGACACGATTGGAACTAACTTACAAACCACTGGTGTTTGGAGTTTGGATGGTTTATGGAATAGTGCACGTTTTGTTATATGTTTGGAATACTGTAAGTACAAAATTATGTAAAAACATATTTTTTAATGCTAAATGAAAAAAAAAACTGGCTGGGTCATTTTTTCATACTTTCAAGTAACCAGTCAACAAAAGTGAATAAATATATATTGCTAAATTGAGCACTTGTGTTAGTTTTTCCTTTGCTGCAAGCAATAATTTTGTTCGTATCTTTGTAAGTATGCAATGCAATCAATGGTCGTGATTCTGCTGTTCACAAACTAAAATTATTTTAGATTCATGCTATCTTTTTCAACTGAAACATAAAGAAAAGAGATGGAACATTTTAGAAATGTCAAATTAGTCCGGACATGTCAACTTGTGATGTTTTTAATCAACTTTTTTCCGTGTGATAGGTTAAACGTAAAGTAAAAATGTCGTGTACAGACTAATCTGACAGCACTAAAAGTGTTTTGTCTCTTTCTGTAACTTTCGTTGAAAGAAGATAGGGATAACTTAAATTAATTATATTAAAATTATTAATTAAAAAATTACCACTAATGTATGTGTATGCAAGATTTTTTGAAGTGATAACTTCTTTAGCGGCGTTGCGCACTTTTTTTGGAATGGGTAAAAACTTCTAAACTCGCGTAAGACGGCGCTCCGACACGAATAAGACCGCGTGCGATCTAAAATAAAACGTAGATTCATTGCTGTTTTTGTATTACTTAGATATTTCCGAAGAGTATAGGATTCGCAATGGATAATACGCCGCAATATACCTACCATTACATTGTCACAGATAGCAGATACGTATAATACATCGACCATACATCCCAATAGACGCCGCATATAAGGCAACACGGTTCTGTCAACACATAAGTGTAATTGTTCTAATGTAGCTTATTACTTGAAAATATATGAACAGTATCGACCAGGTTTGTGACCTGTAAACATTGTAGCGTTATTGTATAAAAAAAATACACATAACATGACTGTTCAATTAAATAGTAGATACGGTAAAGACAGCCGCACTTCAAATTACCAAAAAGATGGTATAACTTCCCGTAGGTTGATTAAAAATAATAACATTCATAATTACATTTTAAATTATCTGATGTTTATCGGAGTTCATCATATACTGGTCAGTATTGTAAGATGCGAGTTTTTATCCCTTTCTTACACACGTTATTTTCAAACTATCACTTTCGTTTGCATACAGTTAGTGATGGACTAATGTGCAAATCTATTTTATCGACATATTTATTTATTTATCCCGAATAGGATACCGGTCTTGTACCGGTATTGTATGTAGATATTTATGTATTTTATCGATAAATTTAAGTATTGACAAAAACAATAAAAAACTTCTTACTCTGTGTACTTTTAAGTTGGTCTCTGGATAGTTACTCATTTTCATGTGAGAAGTCAGCGAACAAGCACACGGCTCTCTTAATGGTAACAGATAATCATCGCCTATAGAACCATTGATGTTACAGGTGCGTTGCTGTCCTATGGTCGGAATGTAAGGCCTATTGTGCAAATCTACTGGCTTCCCTACCCTCCGAATCGAAATGTGGCACTGTCATTATATACCCAGGGAAGTTGCTGGTGCTGCACACCAATGTATCACCAGTGATCTTGTTGACAATTACCTGTTTTACCTAAGCTTGCCTCTTACGAGGTGCCTGGCAAAGGGGCAGGTGATTTATTTTAGTTAGCGGACTCGAACCAACACGATGGAAAACTGAACTTCTGTGGTAGAATGCGCTGTTATTTGTCATTGAATAACTCAAAATAGTTGAGCCGATTCTATTGAACTCTGAAGTGCATTAGGGTTTAGATTTAGCAAATTCAAGACTGGTTCCGTTTGGCGATGTTGGGGTCAGTATGTCATTAAACTTTCAAAGGGCTGGGACAATTTTAAAACTAATTTGTTTACAGTATTTCAACGATATTCTGTAGTTCAGGTGGGAATTACTCGAATGAATAAAAACAATGCAATTTGATAAGTATGTCTTTTTTTTCAGTTATCGACAAGACGTTAACAAGACAAGACGTTTATCGTTATTGATATGAAAATAATATTTATGCATAAATGATAGTACTTTCATACTGATAATTAACGCAATTCGTACAAAATTATTCCCTAACCATTCCAAAATATCAAAAATGCACAACGTTAATATTCAAGTTATCACTTCTGCCGGCACTCCCGGTGTGCAACCCGTCTTTTTAATACCTTATATCTTCCAGTCTGCTTGAAGGTTTTATATGATTGACGGTTTTATATTGATTCCTCACCGTATTTTTTAAAATTTTTATTTGACATTATAATAGGTATTAAATGAAAGGACCCCATCAAAAAATTTTAATTATTTTTACTTTTTAACTACTTGGGTGATAATCATTGAAACCATTCATTCTTTGTTGCCTTGCTTAGACAAATTTGCCAAAGTGCTTTTCTGCCAAGTAACTCGTAAAAGGCAAGCAGCCCTTCATTTATCACTAACACTGCGACTGCGATTAAGTTTTGCGATGGCCCGCCCGCATTGCTGGTACCGCTTTAACTTTTTCTTTAGTTAAGTTAGTGCTCGCTACTATCGTATTCACCCGAAAATCTGATTGTCAACGCACCCCTCTAGCAGGGATCGGAAAACACGTTAATTTTGATCACCATTATGAAATGATTAACCAACATTTGGTTAACTGTCTGAAAAATTTACAGATCAAAGTAGTTAACAGGTTGTACATGTTAACCGAATCAAAATGGTTAACCCAGTTAGCCTGTTAATCAAGACGAACAAGTTTATCAATCAACATGATTATACACGTTAATGTTAATAACCATTATAATATGATTAACCATTCATTTGTCAACTATCTAAAGAGCTTACTTATAAATAAAGTGTTAACAGGATAAACCAATGATATTACATACAATGATACGTCATCTTCATACTGCATACACGAAATAATTGTCCCATCATTAATTCTGAACTAAATGTATTTAGTTCTCATTTTTATTTAAATTGTGCACAGCTTCGTGTGACATTTTCAGTGCCACCGGTATAGTTATAGTTTCCAGGTAGGTTTCCTACCAGTTTAGAAATAAGTTCCTAATATTTGTGGATACCTATATAATATACCTACCGCCACTTTATGTTGAACCAGTCCAAAACAAAAAAGTGGATAAGTAAACACATTCAAGGGAGATAATTATACCTAAGTAAGTAAATGAATCTATCACATGCTTATCTTTAATTTATTTCAACACTCCTTACGATTACTAGGTATACTTAATGTTCACATTATAATCAAAATGTCTACGAACAGCGTTTGCCTGTTTCTCAGACATTTTCGGAAAGTAGGGTAAGTTCCACATGTTCGCGTCCATTTCACGGATACCGTTAAAAAACTCTTAAAAATAAGCCAATGCTGATTGGCTTGGTTCACGTTCCACCGATCATGGGGGAAGATTTGTTCACGACTTAGCCTTGTCCTATGACCTCTCATCCAGAGAACTATAAAGTCTCTGTCGATGCCCCTTTTGGATCTTCCAATCACTGCTTAATCCGGAGTGCTTTGTCCACTACACTTTGTGTACGGCTACAAGCATCGGACCAACGCGTCGGTCGCGACGTTGAGTATGGCATTATAGATCAGAAGATTTGGACGGGATGCGATCTTTTTTTTGCATCTTACCCATGCATGCAGATTTGCTCCTCGCAGGTTCATCTTAGTGGCAAATCCCAGTCTTGGTTCAGTCGTCCCTGTAAGACGGCACTAGCCATAAGCGTTAGTGCTACCAAAAAGAAGACTTGTGACGAAAACACCAGCTCGTTTAAAAGGAGTAGAATTCTGCCTCTAGGTTTTTCAAAAGAGCCATTGCCAAGGCAAAGTCTGAGCACATTGGCAGAATTGACGAGAAATTTGCCTGCTTACCTTCGGGAACAAGCTTATATATAACATATATATAACAACCTTACCTTCGATCGGGTTTGGCACAACGCGCTTCTATCGAAACTTCCATCTTACGGTCTTCCTGAGAAGTTATGCAAAAGGGTCACTAGTTTTTTGACAGAGCGTAGCATCAAGGACGTTGTGGATGGTATGTACTCGGAGTCCAAGCTTGTCAATGCTGGTGTTCTCCAAGACTGTGTAATTTCTCCTACTCTGTTTCTTCTGACTGTGTGTCTCTTCTTATTAACTCATTACTATGTAGACGACACTACCGGCCTTATACTTTGGCCGACATAATATATCTCGGGAACATGTCACCAAGAGCCGGAACTAACTTGTGTCTAAAGTTGACAATCTTTTGTCTGGAATTTCGTTTCGGGGCCAGCAGAATCTGGTGCAATTTAACCCTTGCAAGTCAAAAGTTTGCGCGTTTTCCGCTAAAAAGACTGAGAGCGTTTCCTAACTGCCACAGCTTGTATTGTTACACTCGGCGTTGACATTTCGAGTGATGTTCAATTTCGTGGTCATCTGAAGGAGAAGCCTAAAATAGCTTCTAAAAAGCTTGGTGTGCTCAGTTAAGCGAGACAGTATTTCAAGCCGACCCATCGCTTACAAAGCGCGATTCCGGCCTCATATGGAGTACTGTTCTCAACTCTGGCCAGGGGTTCCACAGTATCAGCTCCTTCCGTTTGAGCGCATTCAATGTAAAGCAACTCGAATTGTCAAAGACAACAAAGTTGTATAGAAATGTTGGATCCCTCAATGTCTTCTACCGTATCTGTCGTTTGGAATGCTCTGAGTAGTTGTTTGGTTTAATTCCAGCAACAGATTTCCACCTTCGGACATCGCGTCAGAGCTTAAAGTATCATGCCCTGATACTTGAAGCTCTGACGATGGAGACCTAGGTTGAAATTCCATGTCCAATTTTATCCTTAGGCCAACTCTTGCCACCAAAATTTCCACAACCAGCTTCTTTGTATGAAAAAAGCAATGAATATGAAGGAAGTTCGTGACACTTGGTACTCGATATTCTCTGCCACCCCAGCAAAGGAACTCGGTGTGAATATATGCATAGCATTTTATAAAGAAATAGTTAAAACCCAATATTTATTTTAAATTTCTTAGAAAAACTACTCTAATCCCTTTATAAGTTTGTTAACGCGAACTGGTCCATGGGTAGACGCAATCTGAATTTTGTGGACGCGAACTGGCGCAACTGTCTTATTTTAATTAATAAAAAAACCCTTAACATTTTGGCTAAAACTTAGCTACATCCTAAAATAGACTAAACTACATATGGTTATGGTTTTGGTTATGGTTACAATATTGGGGAATTCAAAATTAGATCTAGGACCCACTTGATTTCGCTCCATATCATTAATTAAGTGCCCAACTAATTATGTATGTATTTACGATTGGGTAGGATGGTATATTATTATTTGCTTGCATATATTAAAAAAACAACAGAAAAAAAGTAATTAAGATAATTCACAGAAGGTCGCAAATTAAGTAAATAAACAAGCAAAACAAGTACTTGTAAAAGAGTGGGAAGAACGCAGCGCGGAATGCTACGTAGAAAGAAGTATTATATTATTACTAGCTGCTACCTGCGGCTTCGCTCGCGTTTTCACAGAAACCCGGTGTGCGATCGGGATTAAAAATAGCCTATATGTTAATCCAGGTCACAATCTATCTTTCTTCCAAATTTCAGACAAATCCGTTCAGCCATTCGAGCGTGAAAGAGTAACAAACATCCATACATCCATACTTACAAAATTTTCGCATTTATAATATTAATAGGATTATATGTATTGTTCGGCGGTTCAGCGCATGCAACAAATGAACGATGCGGCAGGCGTACGTTGTAAGGTAGCGGCGGCGGCGGCAGCGTATTTTTACATACATACATATTAGGTACATATGTAGGAAAGTTAGTCAAATAGCATAAACGTGATATTTGTATATGTATTGCAATAAATGTATGAAAAATCGATTTTTGACCTTGGAATATGTTTGTTTGGTATTATGAATGATAAACACTTAATTTTGGTAAACACATGTTAGTTAATTTGTTAACGCTAAAACTGTCAGATTATAAATAGTAAAATAAATATCTCAGGACAAGTTACACAAATTGAATCTTACCCCAAAGTAAGCAAATTATATGCTTGTGTTATGGGTGTAAGTCAACGATACTAATACATAGAAATACTTAAATAATATACCAGAATAAATTTAATAAATACCCAGACCCGGAAATGCAGACATCTAAATATTCATCACACAAATGCCTGCCCCCGTCGGGAATCGAACCCGAGCCTCGCGGTTTGTCGGCGCTGTTAGGCGTGGACGCTAGCCACTCAACCAACGAGGCGGTCAGATTGTTCTGTTGACTCTAATCACTCTGGTAACAGATAAAACAGAAACGGTTCGTGTCATTAACACGATCAGAACCCATTTAATGAATAACACTTACCTTTGGTTAACACTGTTAGCTGGTGTGTTAACACTAATCATGTAGCTCTGTTAACACTAACCATATTACTTTGGTAACAGATAAGTGGTGTTAACCAACAGTTTCGCTTAACCAAAATAATACGTAACTGGTTACAGTGGATAACACTTTTGAATTTGGTTTTTAACAGAAACGGTTTGGGTTATTAACACAACCAATCCGATCCCTGCCCTCTAGACACAATGGTGTCTAGAGGTAGTGTATAATGATACACTTGAGCTAAACATTGACTAAAAGAAGAGTAAAATTGACATAGTCTATATCACAGTATAAGAAAGATTATAATACAAGGTTAAACCTGGAGTACTTTAGTCCATGTTTATTAATAAGATGATTGCTGACTACTAACGACTGTATTTCTTTTCATCAGGGTATCAGACAGCTCGTTTGTCCTAATCCCTTCACATTAATACTTTCTTAATTGCAGACGGAAGTAGATATCATAGAAGAGATAGACGAGTACCAAACCTGGCCTGGCTGGCTAGTGTTGACATTGCGAGTGGCGATCATGACGTGGTTCGTTCTAGAGCTACGGAACACTATGATGTACGAACACAACATGCCGAAACTTAATTTCCTATTGCATTTTGGGGCGTCAAGTCTGGTGTGGTTCGTGTATTTGCCCATTATAGCTCTGATCGCTCTACAGATTAGCCCCTTGTGGAGGTTTAAATTTATATTAGGTGAGTATTAGCAGTTAATTTTACTATTTATATAAATATAAGTGAAAGTATTGCAGATCACAGAAATGAAGATGAATCTAGGGTTCGGATTTTGTGCGTAAGAGACTCGCAAGCATAACCGCTAGTATCCACAGCCACTATTGTTGGCAATAGTGAATGTATCGAGTGTATTACTTATTATACTAAATTATATCATGTTGTCTTTGTTCTACATCAGATTGTAACTATTAATCAATTATTAATTTTAGCTATTATTTAAACTATTTGTTTTTGTCATAAAGTAATTACCTGTACTGATATTGTTAATATCCGCTTGAATGTTATATTCCCGATAAAAGAAGTATTGATGTCGACCGATAAACTTTAAAAATAGTTTCGTTGTGGCAGTAGTACACAATCGTTCGATTTTGAAGCAGTAAATATATTTCGACAAGTAAGGGTTGCTTTATTGAAAGAATATTGCAACACTATGAACATAAACCACCTTTCAAACTAGACACACACATACTAGTATGTGTTAAGTACACTAAAAATCACTCAACATAATGAACAAAACCAAATCACTTAGCTATATCACTACAGTAGTATTATTTAAATTGTGGCCTTCGGCTATATTCGTCAAGCTTCGGAAATCCAAATGTATTTTAAAGATACCTAAGTATATAGAGAAATTTAGATTAGGTCGGCCAATTTAAAAATAAAAGTAAAAAGAGTTAAAAGTGTAAAGCCGAAGCGCATAATTTTAATAGTAGTATTGTAGCCTAATACCGCTGTCATACAACTTATCCTTTTCACTTTAGAGGCATAACTAGGGTATCCTGACTAAGCCGAAGACCCTAAGTCCCACAATGTAATAGGTGGCAAGACTATCGCCAATCGGGCACATATCCAATCCCGAGCAATGTTTTTTTTTTTATTAGAAAATTAAAAAAAAAATCTGTTTGTTGCCCGACTCAAGAGTCGAACCCGGGACCTCGTGCAGTCAAGTCCAGCAACTGGACCGCTAGACCACAGAGGCGATCCTTTAAGCATGGATTCAAATGAACTGCATCTCGTCGCCTGTTCAGTCATTAATATTTTTTTGATTGATACAGGTATAACATATTCGGCGGATTGTTTGGCGTTTTGTGTAATGGCTCACCTGTTGTGGCCAACCCGTTCGGAGCAGTACTTATTGCTTACGCCTTCTAATTATACCGGTAAGTTTAACATACACATGAGTTAAGGTTCTGTCAGTGTTTTTGAAGTGAAAACTTATTTAGAGGCGTTGCGCACTTTTTTTGGAATGGATAAAAACTTTTAAACTCCCGTCAGGACACGTGACCTGATCGAAAATTCGTAAGACGGCGCAGGGCGCTTGCGCGAATGTTCGTGTTGTCATGTTTGTGTACGATAGCGCAATAAATGAATATTGTATTCTACCACATAAATGATAGTACTTTCATACTGATAATTAAAGCAATTCGTGCAAAATTATTCCCTAACCTTTCCAAAATATTTATCAAAAATGTTCAACGTTAATATTCAAGTTATCACTTCTGCCGGCACTCCCGGAGTGCAACCGGTCTTTTTTTACTTTTAGCGAAGGTAAAAAACCAGGCTAATTTTGTAATAGTAAGAAATACCCACGCCAGATATTAAAGAATCGTATGTCGATTACGCTTATCGGTCACCCAACCCTCCAAAATGGAACACTACATGTCAAGCATTTAGGTAATGATGGCAAAAAAATTTACAGTGATACCAATCGAGGTAAGTCGTCGCTGGACTCGACTACCTAGTCTGACTGACTGCAGCAGATGATTTTACCAGAGATCTAGATTATTTATAATTTTCTAGATTAACATCAGCGGGCTATAGGGTTGTTACAATCCTAGGTAATATATATGTTAAAGTCTTTACTGTCCTACTTGATTATTATCAGTATAAATTAAGAGTTCACCAAGGGATAAATAGTAGCCTGTATTTCGTCTTTAGACCGCAGTGTGCCCCTGGCCCTGTACCAAACACATTATAGCTTACGCTAGCTACGCTTATTTTACGATTCATCCAGCTTATTACATCCATTAATTTGATGCCTAGGCCTACCTGACCACAAGACCATAGAGTGATTTTTTCATAATGCGTATACTTAATAATTCATGTTTTTCAAAAATTTTCAAATTACAGTTTTTACTATGACCGCCCCAGTTTAGATTTTGCTGGATGTGCTAAACAACTATAAATAATTAATTTACAGCTGGAATAGAAGAGTTAGATGAATTTAACGAGTCGCCGCACGTAGTTCACAGTGACACAGTGGCGCTTACAACGGCAGAGAGTGTAAACGCCGATGAGGAGGAGGTTATATTCACGCGTCCCCACAAAAACGGTATGGCGTTCTCATAGCGTTGTACTTGAACTAGATTAGCTTTGGATTATTTCAGATGCATTTTATCCGTGTTGGTGTGCTAAAGAATTATAAATATTATCCCATGAATTAGACGTTATGTTTAAATTTGCACGAATTCGTAAATTATGTCACGTGTTAAAAAACCCTCTCCCATGGTTAATTTTTTTTATTACGTTCATTTCCGTCTCAATTTGTCATTCTGCGTTTAAAAATGTGATTTTATTTGGGACGAACTGAAGTTTGAAAGTTGAAGATAATTTAGGCGTTCTATAAATGGTCATACAAGTGTCACTCAATGCTGTCAATCGTGAATTATCGTTGCATGATCGTGGATGAAATAACTATTTAGACGCATTTTGACTATATATGTAGTTTGCATGTTTTGACTGACTTCAATCTTCCGTCAAATGTAATTGCTATAATCAGTGGAAATTATCGAATGATTATTTCTTCAGTTACGATCAAACATCTATACTTAAAAGTAAAGAACAATCTGTTGCCTAAGAATAAAATAAATACGCCTAATTTAAAAAAAAACGTGGCATTTTTAATAGAGGCTTGTGTCTGTGTGTATTTTGTAAATATATTGTGAGAAGTGATGGATATCTATTCTTGTATAATAAAGTCCTAAACGGGAAGAACATATTATAATAGCCAGAGACAAAAAGAGTTATGCTTTCAAAATAATGTTATAGAAGTTTCTGCTTGTGTAGTATTGAGTGATGCTTGATTCAGCGTCTATTGGACCTGAACTATCGTCTAAGCACGCCTTAAGATGAGAAAAATGACGTTGGATATATAAATGTCATCGTAGCTTGTGAACGTATAAAAGTGGTTGAATTTGCACAAGTCAATATAATGTTCGGTGAAATCGTTAACTAAATGTATAATAAATAGTCATTGGCAGAATCTACAAATATAAGTGCACTAAATATAATAAACATATTCCGCCTCACAACAAAAAAAAAATAGAGGCCTTCTTTACAAAACACTGTCTAAAACTTAACCTAAACATTCATATTTAGCAAGTTACTAACCAGTAACTTGCTAAACGTGAATGACGTGGTAGCACGTTCTTGGTTAAGAAATCAATTTTTGGCAGTGTTAAGTAATACAAGTGTTCAACGAACAGACGAATTACGTTTGTTGTTTTGTAATATGTTGTTATCAAAACGTCAGCGTTAAATATTTTATTTTTTTCCTTACCCTAATCGCTGCTCAATAGCCCCATGATATGAAAGAATAGGTAATAAGAATTAAAACTTTGAAACAACATTTTTTTGCTTCATTGTGACGTGTCCTGACGTTACAAAGTAGTAAATAAGGCGAATTCGTACCTACTGGTGGTAATTCAGTGATAAAGGTGATCAGCATCACTTATTTTAAGCGTGTGTTATCTTTATCCACTGAAATAAAAAGAAAAGAGACGGAACATTTAAGACATGCCAGATTAGTCTGGACATGTCAACACGGACGGTTTTAATCAACGTTACCCGAGGAATAGATTATAAGTATAGATATGTCTCTGTTACTATCGTGGAACGAAGATAAAGGTAACAAGATAATACGATGTAGTTAGTGCGTAACAAAAGTACCACCACTGCCTCTTAAAAAATCGCTCAGTGCGGCAGTGTTCACTTGAAAATAGCTTTAGTTTGACAGACGCGATCACAAATGTAACCTCCATGAAATCTGTCTGAAAGATATCTAACTATGGTCGCTCGTCACAGGTTATCTCAAACTATTTTGTGGTACTACAAAAGTGGTCTGGTAAAAGCAAGGATGGATTAGGAAAATATATTTATTTGGCATTGATGAGAGAAATGTTCGTCATTCACATAATGTGATAATCTAATGGAAATTTTCGAAAGCAGCTGCTCTTATATGTAAAAATCAATTACTATTCGTTAGACTCTCTAAAGCTCGAGAAAGGCTGAACCGATTTGGCTAATTTTGGTTTTGAATGATTCGTTTAACTCCTTGAACTTGAGCTCTTGAACCTTTCAAGAGATAAAAAAGGGAAAACTGCTAGGAAACTGGGAAAAACAACTTTTTATTTTTTCCGATACAAACTGAACTCGTGGGACGAAGTTCGCCAAATCACCTATAGTCAATGCTTGTGAAACATTAGGGCTGATGTACTTTACACGTATGATTGAACAATTTTTAATAGAATTTAGAAATAAAATACAAGAATTAAGTATGATCACGTAAAGTTCTTTCTTTTTTATCCTTTTTTTTTTTTTTTTTTTTT
>NJDC01002129.1:35540-53156 GCA_002245475.1 Calephelis virginiensis | reverse complement strand
AAGTAAAATATGTATGCATTATTAAGTGTAACTCAAAAACTACTAGTAGAATATTAATACGAATTTAAGAATTTTAAATATAGTACATACATTAAGAATGTTTTTTTTTTATGATCTATTTTTTTTTTTCATTGAAAACCAGGTTTTGTGAGAGTCTGGTGCCTATGTTAAGTACAAGTACTTGAATTACAGGTCACCAGGCCCCCGCCAATCCAAACGGTACAGATATTGACGCTATATAATATCTAAATAAAAAAGTAAAACAAATTTAAATTGAAATTAGAAACTAGACATTTATATGTGCTATGCTTCAGTGTATGTATCTGTACGTATATGCAACTGTTCGTGTGTGTGTGTGTGTTTATAATTATAATGCTGTCTTTATAAGCAGTTCGGTATTTTCGTAATCTAAAGTTCTAAAGTTCTCAGCCAATTAATAAGCGTAAATTTGCATTTTGATTTTGTCATTGAGTAGACGTTGAGTTTGTAATTTATTTTATTATACAAGAAATTTCCTAAAAAAGAATAATGTTTAAACGGTAGTTTAGTGTTAAAAGCTTCGAGTGAAAGCACCGCACTTCTACGTCTTTTGTCAGCATTAAAATGGGGTTCAAATTTCAATTCGGAATGTTTTCTTTGTATGACATTAAGAATAAAGATTTTCCTAACAGAGAGCACGTTCCAGAAACCATAAAGCTCCGTGGTAGGATGTCTGTATGGAAGAAAAGCAGCAACCTTCAAAATTGCTCTTTGGGCCCTTTCGATCTCTAAAAGGTGGCTTTTAGCAGCTCCACCCCATTAATAAAATTTATGTGGAACCATTTCGGAAACATTTGCTATCTTTGAAAAACGGATTATTAAATCGCGACGTGGTACCGTGGTACCCAATGAAATAGATGGGAGTCAGTTTTTGCAATTTTACTGTACTTAATTATTATAATATAAAAAGGAAACACAAGTTAAGAGCCAACAACAATAATTTATTCATCCACATTTAACTACACATTTATATTCAACATTACGAAATGAATCAAAGCACAGCACTATATCTGAAAAAAGATTGTAAAGCTTAAACCTCCCTATCATAAAAAAACAATTAAAAGTTAGTGCTTAATTAGGTTTCGAATTAAACACCAATATCACTTTACATTGTTAATACTTTTTATAATATTAATGTGATCAGTATTTTCTAACATTAACAAATATTTGGCTCTAAGAACAACTCCATGTGAAAAAACTTATCTACCGTATTCGTGTTATATGAACTTTAAACAAACTTTTAACACAATTTGTTCTATACTCTTTTTATATAGTTGCCAAATGATTTCGTTGTTAGATATTGGATTGGCAACTACTAACGAAAGTCATTCAAAAACATGTTATATTCAACAGATACGTTTATTAGAGGACAACTATTGATTGCGTGAGGAATTTTTAGTCATTTTCTGATCTCCGCTCTTCCTCCTTAGTAACAATAGGTGAGATTTTGGGCAACCGCCTCCCTCATCTCCAATTCCCTCCGACTCTCAATTTCAGAAGTAGTTAGGTATGTTTCGTGTAAATGTATTGTTTATTATAAAAAAAAATATTAAAAAAAATGCTTACATTATATTTCTATACAATACTAATATTACAAACTACTGGGGAAGAACTAAAATCGCAGTGTACTATTTGTCATTCGTACAATCTCGTTAAAAGTTATTGGGTAGATATGATTTGTTTTTAGTGAAGAACTTAATTTAATACTATTTCCGTGCCATTATGTATTTCTTACAGATTTTTTCAGTGATATTTGTTTAGATAACTCAATTAATAGACGTCCCTAATAAATATTAAAGCGTGCTATGTGAACTTTAAATATTTAATCAAAGCTTATGTTTTTTACATTGACTAATAATACCTAGATTTAAAAAAACATAAACATTGGAGAATACATACTTATACATCGGAGAAGTTCATCACCGTACTACGAAGACCTCAAATACCGCTGAACTAACACTTATTCCATGGCCGAAATTGAAAATACTGATCACTTAAAATTACAAAAAAAATTATTACCAAACAACCCAACGAATACAATATTTACTTGAATACATTTTATGACATAATACTATTCATCTGGCTTTATAGCTTACTCTATACTAATATTCCAAAATTATTTATATTGTGAATCAAACATATAAATAATAGTTATTTAGAAATATAAATTGTTCAATCACGATCAGTCAAAATTTAATCATCATCATTAATAAATATCAAAAAATCATTTAATCAAAGGTTCATTAGGGACATTTTGTTTATCTGTTTTACACGGCTTCTTATAATCCGATAGAATTATCTTGACTAGAGTCTAGACATTCTTAACAATGATTTTAAACTTATAAACGTACATTATATAATACAAAGAATATAATATAATACTTAATATTTGTAAATGAAAACAAATGAGTTACAAATAATTTTATTTACTGCTGGAAATAAATACATTGCTTAGTTTTGAAGAAATCCCGCCATACCACAAAAAAGTTTAAACACTTGTTGAACTCATGATTTTATTAAACACTTTAAAATTGGATTCTTAGCCAATAGCACGCTACCACATCACGTGTAGTACGTTATTGGTTGGATGTAAATTTTAGATAGTGTTTAATTAAACAGGCATCTAACTTTTTTGTAGTAAGTAGTACTTCTTTACAAATACCGAATAATTTCAGACTATTGTCATACTTAATGCAACAACGATTTTGCTGAGGTAAAATGATTAAAGTTGCATTTACAATGTAAAACTGCAAATATTCTAAACTAAATTATTACGTATGTACCAACAATGCAGACATGATATGAGTGATGACATTCACATTATTAAATTTAAATCGATTGTATGATACGAGAATAGGTACCTACAATGTAACATAAATCTCATCTTATTTACATGTTTTTTTCTTTTTAATTGTGTGAACTCAGTTATTTTATCTCCCACGAATTAAAAATGTTATGACTTTGGTTTTGTAAGGAAATGGAAGTTATGATCGCAAATATCTGCTATTTAACCGACTACGAATAAATGAGGATGTTTTATGATTGACTCCTATATTGTATTTATTATGTATTTTAATCGAATTTTCCATTATTTTGTAACAGATTTTTTTATTAAGCAGAGTCCACTTTCGACGTGGTTCCAATGCCACAAAGCAAATCGAGAAAAATACTCACATTTCGTGTACATAAATAACTTACTTTTTGAAATCGAAATCAGTTTTCAAGCGGTTTCACTGCGCTTAAATTATTTTACGTAAAATTTACTTAAAACCGAGTTAATGGCTGGTACTAGCTGAACTAGCTCTTGACAAAAATAAGCATTGGAAAATCATAAGTGCCTATAATATTTACGTTTATTTATAAGTTTGACGTTTCTGTGTGTGTGTTTGTGTCTGTTTGATTTTAATTTACAACGGATGGAGTGATTCCGATGCGGCTTTGATTTGATTGAAAGCTGACTTAATTAAGATGGTTCTTAATGCAGATTAAATACCTGTAGCTATTAAGGGTTATTTTTATTTTTTTAGGATTATTGTCAAGAGTTAGTTATAAAGATAGTTTTGATGCATCAATAACATTAAAGATTTACTGCACTAACTTAGATTTCAAAACAAGGGAAGACAAAAACAATAGGAAGTCAAGGATACTATACTATTTGATCATTATTTTTGAATAAGCTAATTTCAAAAATCGCGAAGGAAGCGCTAGCTTATGCTCGGTTGCCATAATCAAGTTCAATGGCAATTCGTAAGTTTAGCCTTTCGTTATTTGCTCTAAAGTAGCGGAGCGTTACTCATATTTTCAAAAAATGTTCAGAGGTAGATAACTATCGAAAACGAGCAACCGTTGTTAGCAATCTTACTAATCGTACAAAATACTACCATCCGAAATCAAAACGACTCGTTTCTTGAATATACGAACCGGGTATAAGTGTCAGATTTAATAAACTTGCGACAATAAATCCAAAGTTACAAAACTAAAACTCACAGCCCAAGTTATGGCAACATATTAAATGCAAAATCTTCATACCTACATATTCACACAGAAATTTAGAATTTTGAAATACATGTTTAGTTAAGTTGGCATGGTTAACACCATTTTCACTTTTGGTAAACAAAATAATCACGCTACAGATAATATGAAAAGAATTTCGACGTTGTCAACTAAAAAATACCTATTCGCTGATAATTTAAAATATTTGTCAATACTAAAAAATAGACTTTGGCCTTATCACGAATTAAATATTAAATATACTTTTGTATAATAAATTTCTGAAATATTTAAATTTTTTAATCACAATTTTAATAAATATAAATGGATACGTTAAAATCACATTATTAAAAATATCAAATAATTAACTGAATTTTCACTTTTATCTTTGCACATAGTATAGTCTCGATAGTATTAGTGCATTTTCACATTGAAAAAAAAATCAATATCAGCTACAAAAAGTATTAAACTATTTACGTTGTAAAGTATAATATACCGAAATTCGCAGCATCAATGCTTACATAAAGCATTACGAAATAAGATAATATCTATCTGACTATCTCAATGGTAAAGCACTGCTTGGGTAACATATGATATTATAGACAACCAAAAAATTAACTAGATCTTGATCTAACTTTTTTTTAAATGTCTTCATAAATGTATTAAACTAATCTTGCTACCAAATTTGAGATAGCCTGTAGTTTCCTTGAATTTGTATAACATTTATAACTACAATTTTTGACACTGAAACACGATTTTAAAATTAATACGCAAACTATGTTAAATAGGTTTATAAAACTTAGCAGTTGTACCAATTTCGATGATAATTGGTTTTTTGATTCTTCTTTTACCCCAATTTTTACCAGAATACCTATTAAAATACTTAAAGCAAAATAAATCATACACCACGAGTCAGGCTCGGGTACGGAGTTCGGACTAGTATCGGGTCAGTTGTATAAATATACAGTAGGTGGGTAACTGGGTACACAGTTCATGGGTACAGAAATATGTGCTATTTTTTTATATAAATTCGATCGATGTCGATTTATAATCGGAAATTTAATTAATATTCTTAAGATTAAAATCCCCTTTTTATGCCAAATATTATAACAACAGTATGAATATTACCTAGTTCAAAACGAGTAACTACTTGAAAATTCAGAACTTATAGGAAAAATTTTGTAGTATATCTACAATACAGGATGTCCCACGGTTATGCCAGCACATGTAGAGAAAGTACTTCAAATATTATAGATGGAACAATTTTAGTGACAAATTGTTTTTTTTTTTTAATTTAAAAGACAATTGAAACTGTATTCATAGATTTTTAAATAATTGTTTGGTTCTACAAAAAATCGAACAAGCTAATCGCGAAAAGAACAGTAGTTTTATCAAACCGATCGAAAGGCTTCATTATAACGATTATTTTTTGCTTAATAGCATAGCATCAGAAATAGCAGTTACCCTACATTGTGAAAGGTGATATATTATTGCACAACAATAGTTTAGCCTCGGTTGGTCAACATGAAGCCCCTTAAGAACGTATCAAGAGGCATTAGGTATTTTGCAGTTTACACCTTTTCAAAACTAAAATTCTTTTACATTGTATTTATTCACTTGAATCACAGGTACAGAAATTTAAACTCCTAATAAAACCGAAATCTTAGAATCGAACTAAATCTGAGTTGAATTATTTTCATACTTATTCTGTGTAACAATTTTGAAGACTAGATTTTTAACTGAATACCTTACTTATAACCACAAACTTCTAGTACCTAATAAATAGGATCTTGAATTGAAAATGGTTTATAGTCATTACTTGTACCGATATTAACTAAAAATTTGTTTAATAGATATTAAATATCTAAAATAAAATAAATTTATGTAATATATAATTCATATTTAAAATAAATTTTATTTTTCCCCAACAAATTCTAACCTTACTCTTGAAGTTTTTCTGAACGAAATTCTGTCTTTGAACCAAGTATATTAGTAACAGCAGTTTCTAAATAAATTATAACGGAATATAAATACAATTTTTTCAATGTTGGTACGGTTATGTAATAAAAAAAGTTTTACTTGTTCTTTTGTTGCACAAAATTTGTGAAAAAATTTAATGTATTGTATGCCTAACTATAATCTTACAACTTAAAAACATTTGTTGGGATCGTTGAAATACTATTATTGCTATGAAGTTCTTTTTAGTAGATATACGGGAATTTTGTTTAAGGTATATGACAACATATGCAAATGATTAATAAATATATTGCTGAAAATAAAAAAAAATCAAAGTTGATTTAGTTACTAAATATAACTATGAATAAATCATATTACATTTTTTTAAATATTTCTAAATTCTAATTGTCAATTTATCTAATTCCGCAAATATGGCAAGTTTTGAGCATGACTAGCAATATTTGCCTGGATTGTTGTTTGTGACAGATTGCTCAGGGATTGTACTTATTTGTTATTTTACTTGCGTGTGTTTAAATTTTTTGTATTTAATGTTTCGTAAACTTAGGAGAAGCTGAAGAAGCGCAACATTTAGAAAGTTACTTCAGTGTAATTTTTTTTCATTTGTTTATTAATCTATTATTATTTTTTGTTTTTATTTAATACCTTTTGGTTTGAATACAATAAATTCATTAACAAAATTGCAATTATGGTAACACTGGTTGATATTAAAACACCCGACTAATAAACAAAGTGGCTCGCCAAAAACCATCTTTTTTAATAGAAAACGACAGCTATAATTTTGAGAAAAAAAATCTTACTTAGCTACGACTTATGACGTAATCGTTTATTTAACACGTCGAACATTTCTACTTTTGTAAATGATAAATAATACATGTAACTAGTAATTTCAATTTTAGCACTTTGCCCGTGCTGGCCAAGAATTTTCATTAACTCTTAAGAAAAAAAAAGTTCTGACATTATTGGATCCTCCGTCTCTTCGGTGTATCATTGTTGTACTACTGAACACTTTTAAAGTAACCTATATTTTATATGGTTTCATTCATATAAACTTTTTAATTCTTTTTATGATGGCGGGTACATTATAGTGAGAGAAATTTTCTTTCTTAAAAGTTTTTGAATCGAGCTAAATTTCTTAACATCAAATAAGTTAAAATACTTTTATTGATTTTTTTACAATTCTCATACAGTTTAAATTAGATAGAGCTTAATATTTACTTTTTGACAATATTCAAATTACATTATAGTAAACAATAACTATACTTGAACAATGTGTTAGTCTCATTATTAGCAAACTATTTAGCAGATAGTATTACTTATATCAATTATATATATGTTCATATACCTAATTTTAATAGCTTTTATTGCAAAATCTATGATTCATTTGCTTTTTTAACAATTGAAATGTCTAAGTAGATATAATCTAATAAATAAATATACAGTGTGTCCAGTGTTTAAGTAGGATTTTAAGATTATAATTTCGCAGAAACCATAGATAAATTTCCTAATGAATTTCACTAATTTCGAAATTTGCTAACCACATTTTAATCAGGGTATCTTTACGTCCATACCACAGAAAATATGGTTAGAGGAAATAAAAATATAGTGATTGAAAAAAACACATTTTAACCTGGGGATCGTACCGGGGACCTCATGAAGTCATGTCCGACGGACCGCTAGATCATAGAGGCGATTTTTAATCTCAGTTTTGATTTAATCTCAGTTGTCATTAATTTGAGAGCTTAACTTGAAATGGATAGTAACGTAGCAGTATAGTAAAAGATGCTAGAAATAGGTACCGTTAACGAATACTACTACCTACTTTAATAAGTCACAAGTAGAACGCACTACACATCAATAAACACCCCAGCATACTAGAATTTAGAATATCCGCGTAATTCACGAACTTTCTTACTGGACACCCTGTATATAAAACAAACAGTAAATAATTGACTTATCAACTCACAGCTCAAGCTCAAAGAGTATTTGTAATGCATATAATGATCAATATGTAGGGATTTTAATTAAAAATGGGAAAATAGGAGCAAAATACGAAAAAAACCGTAAATAACCTTTACAAATCAAAATAATATTGAGACAAACATTAATCATACAATAAAAACGTACTGGAATGTATATATTAGACATGAAAGAAGTCATTAATATTTTATAACAATGATGATATAGACGCCTCGCTATGTACAAGATACTAGAACATTATAAGCCATAAACTATTTTAGTGTTGCTAAATTAGGAACTTCAAGCATGCAGCCAGATAGGTCGTTAATATAAATATTTCATCGTAATTATTTCCGTTTTGTAGTGTTTTGTTTAGGTAACTGGTTAGCTTACGTTAGCTAAAACTAATAATGTTATACTATAGAATATTTTTCCCTAATATGTATTTGAGACTAAATTGCCTTATAAACTCTACGGTCTCACAAAGTTGTCAGGAAAGTGTTTATAAAAATAAGTTAAAATTATATTTAGCGATAGGTTTTTTCCTGGATGACATAATACTAAATATTTTTGTCAAACTTAAACTTATTTCACTAGATCTTTTGGATAAAAAGCGGAATATTAATTCCAACAATATCAAATTTATCTATACCATTTGAAGTCGATTGAAATACTGACAATTGTGAATCTCACTCTTTTATAAATAATGCCTTCACTGCATGTTTGTATATTGCCCCGCGGCTTCGTTCGCGTAAAACTTGGTAAAAAAACGTACCTACGCAAAATTTCGTATGTATATAATTAATTAATTAGTAAATCGATAGATTCTGTTCGACGCAGCTGACGAAATTCAAATTTTCATTCCACAAGAATTTTGTAAAAATTACTATTATAAATTAGATCTTAGTTAACGCATGGCCACGGAAAATAGGGATTTTTATTTGCATAGATAAAAAACACAATTTTTATCAGTTTAATCAGAAACTCATATTTGTAAAATTTGAATATAAAAATATTTTTAACTATATATGATATTCAATTACAGGTTATATGTAACAAATTCACATTTAATTTCTGATTAAACGTGCCATCTTAGACGAGTTTAGTTTTTTTTTTCAAAAATGTGAGATGTTTTCTTCGCGTAAATCATCTAGAAATAAATATGGATTGATTTTAGCTCATTGTTTAAAAGAATAAATAGTATAACAATAATAAAAACAGTAATAGTTTAGTATATATTAGAGTACCTATGTCGATACTCAAAATAAAAAATAATGACGTTTCTTACAATTGGAAAAATTAAAAAATACGCGTTATTTATTTTGTCTAGTCTACTTTGTATAATTTTACCCTTTTTTATTGTAACAAAAATATTGCTGTAGTATTAACTACGCGGACCAATAGCTATATTACAGTCATAATGTAAACGATTTATAATATGGATCAAACTATATTTTGGCTTGCATTTTTTTGCGCTTAAACTTATCAAGTCATTAGTCATATTGTCATGTCATGATATTGTGATATTAGAATATCAATTTTTTTTGTCAGTCATTTTATTTAGACAGTATTGTACTTGAACAAAACCTCTTGCTAATAATGTCATAAATAGTATTTTCAATATTTTTAAATCTACATTATATTTTTTTGTTGAAAATTTAAACTAAACATCGCACAGTTGAAAATATATGTTTTATTGTTTTTTAATCATTTAAAAATTAACACTTTGTACCTACTTACTACATATTAAAAAAAACTTGTACTTACTATTCAGATCACAATTTATATTTGTCATGTGTGACATTTTTTTAAACAAAAAATTAGATTTAATAAACCTAAAACACACCACCAAATGTTACTTATTTGCCATATTAGTATATATTTGCCAAGCCAGGAAAAAGCGTTTATTTTAATCTACCATATTCACATAATATTCTAATCCTCAAAATAAATTACAAATAATCTTAATAATTTCTTTTCAATAACCCTCAATTTTATTGACACCGAAATATTTCACAAGAGACTAATATCAGTTTATTATTACATTACAATAACCTTAACCCTATTAAATATTGTAGGTATATTTAAATTGCAATACATAAATCTCACCTACAAACTACACAAATATAACTTATTGATATAAAATAATTCACAAATTTTATTGTAACCTGAAGTGGTGAAAACCTGTCGGAAATGTTGGAACTCAACCGGTGGCGATCTATGAATACGTATTTGTACCTTTATTATAAACTAGCGGCCCGCCCCGGCTTCGCGCGGTTATAGAATATACATGTTAACCTTCCTCTTCAATCACTTTATCTATTAAAAAACCGCATCAAAATCCGTTGAGTAATTTTAAAGATTAAGCATACAAAGGGACATAGGGACAGAGGAAGCGACTTTGTTTTATACTATGTAGTGATATTACATGTTTGTCATTTCGTTTATGTCATCATGCTGCTAATGGACTGCTACAAAGCAATAGTATGTCAACTCACAGAAAGTAAATTAGTGGCTATTAATCTAATCTGATAGCTTATATTGTATTAAACATTAAGCAAAGAGTTTTAAGTACTACATGGTTTTAAGTCATAGTGTTTTTTGTCTTTTGAAAAACTAAATGAAATAGTTTATAAGTTACCAACTTGACTTTTTGTGGGTTAACAGACTTGTCACACTATGGCTTATCAGCATTCAATATATATTGGCAAATTAAAAATATATATTTATATTTTACAACACTCAATCTTTTATTTTTCGCAGTTCCCAGCTCAAATAATATTAATTATCAGTAATTGATTCGGCTAATATTTCTGACAGTTAATACATATGTCCAATTATGAGCTTATCTTATTTTTAACATATTGCAATATTTTCGAGTTAAGAAGACAATGACGTCATCAACCTAGCAACCTACCAATCAATACGCAGAAAACTAGAAATTTTATTTTAGGTTGATTACGTTATACGTCACCATTTTCTTCAAGTGTGCAGAGAAATACTGCCCAATTGATTTTATAATTAGAATTATGTTTTCCAATTACAGTTTCCTTAATTAAAAAATACATCCGTTTTTTAATATCTTCTTCATAATAAAATTTATATAACGTTGGAACAACCCACAAACAAAAACAATATAGTCCACACACATAGACTAGATACATCATTACTTTAATAACAATAAGAGATTCCCCACCTTAATCACAATCAATTTTAATAGTTATTAATTTATAATTTCTTAATAATCGAGTAAGAATTAGATAACCAGATTACATACAATTCTTTACTTTGTAAATTAGGTACATGGTGACAATAGACTAATTTACTCTTCCGTTCTTAGATATATCAAACTGCATTATACTTCTAATATTAATATTTCTAAATATACACATAAATATTTTGTGAAAAAATATGTATTCTTATTTGAATTTCTAGAACGATAGAATAAAAATATTTAAAAATAAACGTTATAATAGTAATACAATTCAAAATACATAGATAAGCCTAAGTAAGAATAATTTACATACAAAAATGCTACATTTAGAATGTATTCAAGGTTTAGCGACGACTTCTTGGAGCATTAGTACTTACCGGCGCCAAAAGCCTTCGTGGTACAAGAAGTCTTGCATTACCTCTCGCCGGTCTTACTGCACCTGGCTGTTTTAAATCAGCCAAATGTGATGCATAACCATCGTTTAAAGTTGTCGCCATATTGTTATATTTTTTACTTATTCGCCCAATAGCAAATATCTGCTTAGGAGATAACCCACAGTTATGATACACGTTAATATCCTTTCCAGAACCATACGCAGCATAAAAAACGACACCATGCTCGTTAATAAGATTGTTTAAATGAGCTGCTTTGTGGCCCAAAGGATCTGTTGAAAATCCGTCAGAAAAAAATACTAATCCATGAGGGAAGTTATGTTCTGCCAGCCATGAAACGACTTTTCTCTGTTGCATGTCAGGTCTCCCTGTTATATACAGTATTAGATATCCAAGATCCTGCCAAAATCGAACTACATCTACTGCTCCAGCTCGCACTTTAGGATCCCTTCCTGTAACCGAAACACTTGCCGTAAAAGAACCATCAATGCTGAATACTACACATTCTGTTTCTGGAGGAACGACGGCAAAGTGAAAACTGCAGCTGGTATGATCTCCTCTAACAACAGCTCGTACTGGATAAATTCCACAAGCTACACTCTGTTTGTCTGATAATGTGTATGTTATTCTGCCAGTTTTATCCGTTACTACTGTAGATAGAAGTGTCCATTCTCCCCCAGGGGGATCTTTGATCATATGGATGTCAACTTTTTCTCCAGTTAAAGTAATCATGTCAAGAGGTCCATACATAAACCGAGCTGTAAATGTTTGCGGACAGCCCTCTCTTACTATAACATCATTAGCCCTATGATTTGCAGCAACATTCTTTAATTTTACTGAGGTTCTTTTTCTCATCCATTTTTCTTTGTCTTGACCTGGTTTAAATAATGAGCTATCTTTATCATCTGACTGATTATACAAAGCCAAGTCAAAATGTCCAACTTGTCGTAAAATAAATGCAATAACATCTGAGCTTTCCCAATAACTAGCATGAAATAAATGAGGCAAGGCATTTGTGGGAAAATTTGCTAGTCCTTCTGGACAATAAAGTGCGTAGTCTAATCGTTTTGTACCCCACCATTTTTGTTGCAACGCATTCATAGTAATTAACGGGATATTATCCACTAAACCACTGACAGTACTTTGTACTGACACTTCAGACAATCTTCTTAAAACAGGCGTTGGAGGCATCGGTAAGTGATCTCCAAAAAGAGTAGGATGACTATGTATTAATTCCATTAAGTGATATGGCTGTCCATTCCCCAACGGATATTTAGCATATCTTGCGACATTTATTGGAGGCAAGTTTGTGAATCGCGCCGACAGCAATGGCTCCAATCTTGAAGCTATTGGATCAGTCGGATGAAATAAGTTATAAACCTGCTGTGCTGGAGGTCTAGCAATATCTTTCGTTTTATCATCCGATATTTTTCTTGATGCTAAAATAAGAGAAAGTGGACTTCCAAAAGTAAAAAAGTCACTTACTTCGAATTCCAATTTGGTTTGGTTATCACTGGCTGTAGAGGAGCGTCGTCTAGGTGTGGGAGCTTGTAAGTGTGATTTATTTAAATAACTCTCTGTGGGTTCATTAGGTATAGTAATTTCGGTGTTTAGAATACTACTTTCGCTGTCGTGACGGGACTGATAATGTGTTGAACGATACATAGCATCATAAGCTAAAATGGATCCGACACTGTCGCCAACTATACACACCTGACCGTTAAATCCTAATCCATCTTCAGACTTAACAAACTCATTGTAAACCATATTAGCTGAAGTTATTGTTTTTGTCACATATTCACAATATTCGGGAGACGATGTTGCAATTAAAGGTATAGCACCAATAGGTATAAGGTCATTTGTCAGTGAGGGTTTCTCACTTGTAGATGGAGAACAGTCAAAACTATATGGACTTAACGTTGATAATATCCCTAGGGCTTCAGTGCATATAGAAGGACACGACACTAATTTAATAGTAATATGTCCCACAAGTGTAGGATAGTGTTGTCTCATAATCATTTCAAAGGCTCCTTTGAATGTTGTCACGTCTGATTTTTTAGCGGTCATATCAATGTTTGCATCAAGTACACTTCCCCCATGAAAAACTAAGATAAGGACTGTTGTAAGGCAGGAGTTGTGTACTGGAGTCTCAGGACAACCATCTATGCTTTGATGACTGGTTAAAGTCCCCATCCTTCGGGAACCTCTTTCTGAGGTTACTCTCTTTAAAAATGTAGGATTAAATATACTATCTTCTTGATTTTGATCACCTTGTGTTGGAGAAATGTCAATATCAGCCTCATCAAGAGAACACATTGATGACCATTTATTAAAAGAAGATTCACAATCATAAAATTCATCTTCCGATCCTGTTTCTGTCTCTGACTCTCTCACTAAAGTTTCCATTCTCCAATTTGCTGCTTGACTCTGTAAATTTTTAAGGGACCCAGAAGAAGAAGACTTAAGATTGCTTTTCGAGCTTTTAGATTCAGACGGTGGGGTACTTTCGGGACTGATTTTGCTTTGAATTATTTTTTCAGTACTACTCTTTTTAGGAGTTTTCGGACTGGCCGTTTCTTCATTTTTCTCAAGACTGCTCATTGTGTTTGCAAGTGATTTTGAATTTTCCTCTGATATATCTGTGTCATCAGCAGTTTCACCAGCCATTTTTTTCTGCAAAGCTAATTGTGTCTGTCTTTCAATTTCACGAATATCTTCCATTGTAAGTCCATGCCATTCATCTTGCCAAGCCCAAGCTTGTCTATGAGCACGCAACATTGTTTTTCTTAATGCTACATCATGAATAAATTTTTCTAATTTTGTTTGCATACCCCAATACCGAAATTCAACTCTGCACAATTTATATGCACACATGAGAGATTTTCCATTTGGTAGAGGTTGAGGCTTGCCTTGAACTTCTTTCCAATAGTCATCTAGCCAGTTATCAGAGAGAGGACCTCGTTGACACTTCTGAGATACAAAAAGTTTTGGATCTTCTTCCCTCACATAATCTGCACCATACAGTTGATCCTTAACTACATCTATGACATCAACTACTCTGTTTTTTAAGTCACTTCCTGTTAGTTTGAATACATTATCCTGGTGGCCATTATCAGAAAAGTAATATGTTTCTATTTCTAAGGAAAATTTTTCAACAAATGGACAAGTGTATCTAGTTTTAGTATAGGGATAAGCATTCCATGCTTCTTCTGAGACAGTCAAAGCCGATTTTGGCAACAAGCTCTTAAACCAACCTGGCAAATGTTGTCCAACATGGTATATTTTCTGAGTGTATTGACCTTTACCACCAGGTCCGTCTGTATATGGTTCATTGACTAAAATTTCTACACCACTGCCTTCACCAGAACTTTCTTCTCGACTTTTCTTAGCTATCATATACAGTTGGGCAATACGATATTCTTCCACTGTGAGTGGTAACGGTATCCTGTATTCTTTAATCAACATTTTCAATGATTATTACTAGCTCTTCCAAAAAAGTACCTGCAAAAGGAAAATTATGTTAATAAAAATAATACTGGTTAACATTGGAAAATTACTACTATCCTTATCCTATTCTATATGTATATCCTATATGTCTTATGCTTAATCTTCCTAATGGAGAGAATACAAAACTTTTGTGTTAGTCCATAGTTCTAAGAATAAGTGGCGAATTTTATATCAGGCAGATGGCACTTATACGAAAAGCAATAGTTAAATGTCTCACTAATTTAAGGAATGATACTACTTGATAATAACACAATGGCCGCACTACTTATGCTCAGTGAGTGCACTACCTATCAATCACCATATGTTTTTTTTTATCGAATTAAACAACTTTTCCGTTTCTTGTTTGGTTACAAATGTTTTACTGAACAAACACCCTAATAAAATCTTTTAACACATTTAATTTTAATAGGTAGCAAACCCATTGTAATTTTTTTTATTAAATTGTGTATACCTAACCAACCAGACATCCTATTTTGAACGGTACCGTTATTTAGGTGGTAGTCTTTCCCGATATATAACCACGGCATGTAAAAATGTCCTATTTTTCGAAATGATGCGAAAATTGTTGCAGGTTTTTCTTTTATATACGCAGTAACAGACAGCTCAAATATTACTTATCATGTGTAAATAAATATACCTATTTATTATTTGGAGACTAGTATTTTAATTTTGCTTTTATTAAAATTTTAACAAACATGTGTACTTACTGTATCACGTTATGTACAAACATTAATAAATATGCTGTTTGACGAAAAAAATATTACCCGTTTTAAGCCGAAAATAAAATTGAAACACTAGGTATAGGATTACTACAGATTACTGTGTTACAGGCAATATGGTAATAGTATACATAGAAAGCGAGTAAAGTTTAACCATAAAAAACCGAATAGCAAGCAATAAAAAAATAATTACCTTAATAACTATAACTAAGTTCTAAACTAATGTAATGAATACCTAAGTAATTTCGAGTTGGTGTCAAACAAGCATATTAATTATGTAAAGCGAAATTTTGATTACACAATGAAAAATTTATTACGTAAAGTAAAGAATCGCACATTCTTTAGCAGATATGGGTGTACAATTATTATTATCACAAAAAAAAATGTTGACATGTTCGTTGAAACGCGCAAATTTCTGAGCGAACTACCTGTCGGAAATATTTTCTTTTTCTATTTGGTTATAAAGTTTAAGGGTTAATTTATAGGCTATTCAACAACTAAAATATCAAAGTATGAACTTTAATACTGCCCGGATTGGTACTACCGCCTTACTTATTCCTACTGCCATAACGTCATGACATGTTCCGGTTCGGAGGGTAAGGTAGCCGGTAAACTTACTTTTGCTCGAGGCCTAACGTCCCGGCCTCCGGTTGGCAACGCACCATTACCACCTTTGGTGTCTCTAGGCGGCGTGAATTTCTTACCATCAGGAAATCCGTCTGCTTGTTTGCCTTCCAATATCATAAAAAAAATAAATGTTTTAAAAATGTTAATTTTTTATCAAGCATGTTTCCATGTTCATGGCAAACTAAATAAACTAAAGTCTTCCAAACTACTCACTTTAATATAAGTGGGTGTACATATTAAAAAATGAGAAAATGATTATATAAATATATTAGGCTAAGGAACACGTTTTTTCGTATTTTATTAGAAATTCAAGGTGAAAGTATCTTCACGCTCATATCCCCGAAGAGGTAGGCAGAGGCACAACTAGGGCACCCACGATTAGCCGAAGACACTAAGTCCCACAATGTGATAGGTGGCAAGCCTATCGCCAACCGGGCACAAATCCAATCCCGAGCAACATTCTTTTATTAGAAAATTGGAAAACCAAATTTTCCTTTTGTTGCCCGACCCGGGATTCGAACCCGGGTTCCAATACCTGAACCGCTAGACCACAGAGGCGATAAATTCAAGGTGATATTTTACGAATGTACTTATTTACATTTAATTATACGCTATACTAGTTAGCCTAAATGTCGCTATGATGTTTGATCGTGTTTAACAAAGAGCAAGTATTTCTAAATTAACATCGTTCGGTCTACTCATGTCATCGACCATATATCCCAATAGACGCCTATTCTTTATAATTTTGCTTTGAAACAATTCTGGCAAATAGCTGAGGTGCGGGGAAGCGAGGAACTGCTTTCTTATTGGCCCTTGCAATGACAACACGTCGTATTTATAAACAGACATGTAAGATTAGAGATGAGAGGTACTTAATACGAACAATATATTTTATCGATATGCCTTTTATTTTATGAAGTACGACATTGTAACTGATTAAATCGCATTTTGTTATTATAGTAGGGGAGCCCAAAAGGGGTTTTTTGCAGTAACTCAGGCGCGTCAGGTTAAGATATGGGAGATACCCTGTATCATGGTTAAGAACCTCCAATATGTATTAAATCTATATAAAGAGGCGTACATGTAGGGTTGGGCCCTGTAGTACCGGGCGACGAATAGGGCTACGGTATCCTCTGCCTGTCGTAAGAGGCGACTAAAAGGGGGTTGGGGCTGTGAGTCAACTGATCGGGGTGTC
>NJDC01002129.1:16235-35348 GCA_002245475.1 Calephelis virginiensis | reverse complement strand
GAGTGGTTTTAGCCGGTAGGAGTCCGGCATATCCCGCCACTTCCCCCGAAAGTGGCGGGTATCCATGAGGATTTCCACTCATTAAAAAAAAACATGTAGGGTTGTTTAATTTTTTTAGCTTGAAAATATACACGAGCATGTCAGATTAAAGTATGGCGGGTTTATTACATGCCAACAAGAACATGTTTAAACTTTCTGACTATTTGAACAAGACGTACCGGTGTAAGAGGATCAAAAACTTTCAAAAACCAAGTCATCTATGTTCATTATCCATTACAGCAAACTGTCAGATTGACATAATACTGTCATCGGAGACATATTAGGCACATGTCTAACAACTAATTTTTGATGAGCTCGCCTATGAACAAGTGACTGTAATTACTCTTTTAGCTTCTAGACGCTCAACACACTGCTAAAAAGAAAAATTACACATGACCCTTTTTACTCTCCACCATTTAATCGACAAAGTCTAATGGGTCCCCATGACGCTGGAGTTACAACACATTTAGCATCGTGGGCTCCGCTACTATTACACGCCACATTGCAGCTATGCAACTCAACGTCTCAAAGTCACACATTTTTGCGGTTGAGATTAATATCCGTGCTTGAATACATTAGGTTCTTACATCTGTAATTGGCGTTTTGTAGGAGAGGAACATAAGTCGAATATTTTTAATATAATATATTTATTTAATCAAATTTTTAACCCTTGTTTCCTATGCACATTTGCCATCTCATAGGTAATTCATTGCTCCCTCTACTAAAAAACCATTCGAACGGAAATCAATAAAATCTTTGGACGTGGTTTGGACTGCCCCATCGAAATTGAACTTTTGGAATGTCATGAAGCAGCAGTGGCGTAAAGTGTATAAAACAATCTTCTGCATAATGTTGAGATTTAATACACTGTATTTGGAATTTGGAATTCGGAAACCAATTCTCTCGTCTGGTTTCTTTAAACTAAATTAGAACTTTTTATTTTATGGTCTTGTGGATAACTGATAAAAAAGACATATACTTATAAAATTGCATTGTTTTATTCAATCGAGTAATTCCCACCTGAACCACAGAATATCGTTGAAATACTGTAAACAAATTAGTTTTAAAATTGTCCCAGCCGTTGAGAGTTTTATTACATACTGACCCCAACATCGCCAATCGGAACCAGTCTTGAATTTACTAAAACTAAACCCTAATGCACGAGTTCAATAAAATCGGCTCAACTATTTTGAGTTATTCAATGACAAATAACAGCGCATTCTACCACAGAAGTTCAGTTTTCTATCGTGTTGGTTCGGGTCCGCTAACTAAAATAGATGACTTGCCCCTCTGCCAGGCACCTCGTAAGAGGCGAGCACATGTAAAACAGGTAATTGTCAACAAGATCACTGGTGATACATTGGTGTGCAGCAACTTCCCTGGGTAGTTATCCACCGCCTTACCCATTCCTGCCGCTATAATGACAGTGTCACATTCCGATTCGGAGGATAGGGAAGCCAGTAGATTTGCACAATAGGCCTTACATTCCGACCATAGGACAGCAACGCACCTGTAACATCAATATCTATAGGCCATGATTATCTGTTACCATTAAGAGAGCCGTGTGCTTGTTCGCTGACTTCTCACATGAAAAAGAGTAGCTATCCAGAGACCAACTCAAAAGTACACAGAGTAAGAAGTTTTTTATTGTTTTTGTCAATGCTTAAATTTATCGATAAAATACATAGATATCTACATACAATACCGGTACAAGACCGGTATCCTATTCGGGATAAATAAATAAAAATGTCGATAAAATAGATTTGCACATTAGTCCATCACTAACTTTATGCAAAGGAAAGTGATAGCTTGAAAATCACATGTGCAAGAAAGGGCTAAAAACTCGCATCTAACAATGACTGTCCAGTATACGATGAACTCCGATAAACATCAAATAATTTAAAATGTAATTATGAATGTTATTATTTTTAATCAACCTACGGAAAGTTGTACCATCTTTTTGGTAATTTAAAGTGCGGCTATCTTTAGCGTATCTACTATTGAATTGAACAAACAGTCATTTTATATGTATTTTTTTATTTTTTATACAATAACGCGACAATGTTTACAGGTCACAAACCTGATCGATACTGTTCATATCTTTTTAAGTAAGAAGCTACATTAGAACAATTACACTTATGTGTTGACAGAACCGTGTTGCCTTATATGCGGCGTCTATTGGGATGTATGTTTGGATTGATTGGGATGTGGATATGTATTTAGATTGGACGAAACATTAACGTTACCAGAGATCTATATAGATTATGCTCAGATATAAAGTCCATAAATGCTGCCGTTCCACAAGGCTCTGTGATGTCGTAGACGCTGTTTCTCATACTGTATATCAATAAGATGTTGGAATTGGTAATATACATTGTATACATTGATGACAGTACTGCGGAATCTATGTATAGATGTAAAACACACACACCTCGTAAATTGTGTTAAGAAAAAGTCGAAATAGACTTGAGTCTGACACTAAGGCTACCTTGAAACATGTTTCAGAATAGGGAAAAATGTCCATTCAAGATTTTCGACACGAACATTTTCTTTGCTTTAATACAAAACTTGGAGAATCCTTGGAGTTGAGATCTCCAGTGATCTACGATGAGGTTAAGCCGAAATTATCTTATCCATACTTCCAAACTGTGGATTACACTCACTAATTGTGTTCTCCGAAAATTATAACATGCGTACATTTAAGGCATGTTAATGTGACTTCTACAAGAGTCGTCAATGCAATGACTCCTCTTGTTTTACAGATTTTTGGGAATATATATATTAATGGTGACCACTTACTATCAGTAGGCCCGTTTGCTCGTTTGCCAAGTCACCTTACAATATACACAGTATGTTAAAATAGCATGTTTCGATTGATTTCGACCCAGAAGGGGGACATAGGTATCCCGAACACATTATTATTATTATTATTGCGTTTAATATTTCGGGTTTCGGACGGGTCTTTCATCGCATGCGCTGCGGAAACCATAAATTACAAAAGAAAAATAAAGAGAGTATTAATATCTTCAAAAACTTTTAAAAAATTATAGAAATAGTGACCATATTCGGACCATGTTATCCAAACCTTCACAATAATCCATATTCAAGTAAATAATTTAATATTAAAGTCTGTTTCAATACCTTTAGACTGATTTTTGAAATGGAACAAACCATTTCGAAGATATTAAGAAATTCAATCTTAATAAAATATCTATAAACACATAGACATAAAATAAACATAGAAAATTATCAGATGCGGACGCCGCGTCATAGCCGCTTGAGTTTACGAGTACATACATATCTTTACGCCAAGTCCCTTACTGGTATACAGATACAGATAGTATCAAGTGCCAGAACTCACGATCCCGACAAATCTGTCTAGCTTCCTTCACATTCATTACCCTTTTCATACAAACACGCCGGCTTTGGACACTCTTGACACCACCCTCAAAAATTGTTCGAGTGATCTGATTGTAGAATGTCAACCTTGGTTTCCCCGGGTAAGTACCTACATCCATCCACATTCGCATTGTATATCTATCTGTTTTGTCAATCTTTCATCTGTCATTCTTTCCACATGACCGAACCAACGGAGCATACCCTTTCGCTTTTTAACACCAACACTTTCTTTAAATCCCACTCTTTCTCGGATCTCACTGTTACGAATGCGATCGGCGAGCGTTACACCACAGATTTTCCGACCGCATTTCGATTCCATTTCGACCGCATATTTTATCCTACTTTCATGCTTTTCTTGATAAGAATTAAGATAACTATATATAACATATAATAATAAATAAATATTGTTCTTCTTACACAGTACACAGAACAGCACAGAATTATGCAAAGCGAGTCTAGCTTTTTTACTCAAAACCTCACTTTGAAATAGCTTACCCGGCGCTCCATTGACACTATTCCCTGCATACTCTCCTCTCTACATCCGCGGTGTACCTTCCATCCCTGCTAAAAGCACAACCAAGATATACAATTTCATTCACTTGCTCTAACACTACATCAATCATCAACCAAAACTCTTACATCCGTTCTGGCTATGTCTCTTTCAAATACCATTATTTTGGTTTTCATCGCATTCAAATGTAAGCCCCTTTTGTTTGCAATCTTCTTCTATAACTGTGACCAGTGTTTGCAGCTCAGATGGTGTAGAGCCTAAAAGTACAGCATCATCTGCATAAAGCAGGCAGTTCGTCACTTGGTCACCCATACGCATTCCCACATTCAATTTTGTGACGATTAAGACATTTGTCTAAATATATTGCTAAAACAAGAGTGTAAGCTTAACAAGCGTGCTGACAACACACAACCCTGCTTGACGACAATATTAATATCAAACCAAGGCGAAGTTTACAAGTTTATTTTAGTAATAACAACCCAGCCCGTCTTCGCTTGGGTAATAGAACTTTTTTTCTATTTACAGAAGTCGACATTATCACTGATGAACATAAACTACTTTTTACCAAGGGAAAATGCTTAATTCCTACGGGAAAACGGGTAATATGACAAAAAATATTAAGCAGTACCTTTCTGTACTGACTGTACTTCTACTTGATCGATAGGGTTGAAATTTTAGCCTAGGTCTCCCGTAAGGCAATTCAACTAATTTCGTCGTTTGTACCTCGAAGGAAAGGCCATTTGGCCCAAAATCATGTTTTAAAGTTTTTAAAATTTTCGAGGTTTGTACCTTGGTCAAATCGATGCATGCTATTGTCTGAGTGAGTGGAAACCCTAGCTCAGGTCTCCCGTAAGGCAATTCACTTAAATTCGTCGTTTGTACCTCTAAGAAATTACCACTGGGGCCAAAATCATGTTTCAAGGTTTTTAAAATTTTTGAGGTTGGTACCTTGGTCAAATCGATGAATGATATTATCTGCGTGAGTGGAAACCCTAGCTTAGGTCTCCCGTAAGGCAATCCACCCAAATTCGTCATTTGTACCTCGAAGGATGGCCCCTGGGCCCAAAATCATGTTTCAAGGTTTTTGAAACTTTCGAAGTTTGTACCGGGGTCAAATCAATGTATGCTATTGTCTGAGTGAGTGGTAAACCTAGTTTAGGTGTAGGACTAGGGTTTCTAATCATTTTAGCATGAATTTGGCATGGGGGGCCCACCCTTCAACTATTTAGGTACAAACGATGTTGATACAGTCAGGTACTGTAAATGGTTTCTAACCGATTCAGATTAAAAAATCAGATTTTTGAGGACTAAGAATACCCTTCAATTGTTGTTTATTAGTTCTTCTTATTTTATGACGAGACATTTACAAAAAAAATATTTTTTTTTAAATACTGGCCACAAAGGAACCAATATATTAGTATGTGTAAAGATGTAATTAAAGAAAAAGTATCTTCACGCCCATATCCCCGACGAGGTAGGCAGAGGCACAACTAGGGCACCCACGACTGGCCGAAGACACTACATAAGTCCCACAATTGGATAGGTTTCAAACCTATTGCCAACCGGGCTCATATCCAATCCCAAGCAACATTTTTTTATTAGAAAATTGGAAAAACCAAATTTTCTCTATGTTGCCCGACCCGGGTTTCGAACCCGGGACCTCATGCAGTCAAGTCCAACACCTGAACCGCTAGACCACAGAGGACTAGATAGAGGCTAGACAACAAGATGTAATTAAAACTTATTATAATATCATTGGATATTATGTATTTTACAAGACCAAACCGCTTGGGTATTATACAAACGACTCTGAAACCCGATTGTTTGTATGAATAGACTAACAAATGTGGAGAGAAGAGAATGTGAAAGCTAGGTAGGTCTTTACCAACTGTGATATTTGGCACTCAATACAATCTGCCTTCTACCACAATGGAATTTGTGTGAAGATATGTATGTATGTTTTTAACAGGTCTCATTGTGTACAGCGTATACCATTGTAAGTGTTGCTTAAAACTCAACTAACTCAAAAACAATCATATTTTTTACTTCTTAAAATGTATAATAAATTTCCATAAAATTATAGACTACATTTGAAGCTACACTGCTTTAGTTTTGATTGTATCTTTAACATATTGTTTCTAATTTAAAGTAACTGCATATTTTCTAAAAAATAATAAAGGTAAAAGTTCAATATGCAAGCATTCATTTATCAAAACTTAATAAGTGACACTATCATATCTTAGCTTTTTTACTATGTATATGATATCAATAAATAATTGAAAAAAATCTTAACAATAATTTAGATTTTTTTATAAATGGTAATTAGGTTTTGTAATGGAAATCATATAAACAATATAACTAGTGTTTTTTAAACAGTCAAGACTACCCTGGATTCAAATATATAAAGACACATAATTATATTTCTATTTAAAATGTTAAATGAGTTTTGCTGTGATCCATATACCCGTTAAAACTGTTAATATAATTAAATTATAAAAAAAACAAAAATTTAAACTGTTTCATTTACCAATAGCATTATAGATTTATAATTAAATAAACTCAAATCAATAGCAGACACTACAATTAATTTATGAAATATGTAATTCATTTAATAACTGTTTAATTGTTAAATTAAATCTACAGAAAATAAGGATACTTTATTACTCGCCCAACTGTCTAATCGTTTAAACTATTAATTAAGCCTAAATAATCAGTTTTAAAGTATTTTTAATATACTAATCAGTTTTAACTAAAAGATGAAAATACAAAATATAAATCCATAGCAGTTTTATTTTTGATTCATTGAGCTCAAGTTTTTGAAATATATTCAAGTAATTTAGTACGAATAGCTAGTAATTAGCTAAAACATTAATGCATTTTCTTCTATTCTACGCCACAAATTAAATTAGTTTTCTTCATATTATTTCTAGAAATAAGCTTATATGAGATACTTACTGTACTTATTAAAGTATACATTGCATACCGGTATCATAAATCATTCCTATTTCTTTTTCATTACTTAAATTTATTAAAATTACGAATCCTAAAATTTTACACTCGAACACTACACAGTGCACTCTCACAATCACTACAATGAACTTTGACATTTAGCAATCCACAATGTCCTGTGTGTTATTCCTTTTTAGCATAACAAATGTAAAAACATTGTTAAGTACCTATTCAATTTACTATTTATAAAAAAATGTATATAGATTAAGTATTTAATATTATTATTATTATATTTCCTCGTAGATACAAGATGCTTTTAACTCGATAATTGATTATACAACAGTATTTAATAGTTGAGTATCCGACTGAAGATTTCGTAAGTTGGAACGGAATACACGCAAGAATCTGAAGTACCGTATTCATAGTCCTGGCAGCATTTTTTTTGATAAAGCAGTTTAATGTTGCTTTGTTTTAATTTTAAAGATTGTTTAAACTGATTTTCTTAAAATAAAAATATGGCTTCTACATGTCTGTGCATTATTATCTAATGCGTCGCTTTAATGTTTTAAGAATTATATATGACGTTCTAACATTCGAAGTTTCTATTGTAAACAAAAGGAAACTTTTTATAAATTAACTGTATTGATTACAATTATTATTAAGTAGTAATATAAAGACAAATCACATTACACAAGGTATCCAAAACCAAAGTTAATTATTTTTGTGTACTGAACACAACGAAACGGATTCCAAGCTGCCCGTTCTAGAAAAAAATAATCACTAAAATGTATTATCATTCGGCTTTGTTATCGAGTCTTTTTTTATATTTGAAGAGGCTAATATGTTGCTACCCTCGCGGCTTTTAGCAATTTCACGGGACTATTTTGAGCCGAGCTCAACCCAAGACATCATTATTAAATTGGATTGGACTGTTCCCTACAACGCCAGCAACGAGGGCTTTGGGTCAGGCCACAACACTGCGTTGCGGCGTCGCATCGTTGAAATCTAAGACGCCGCACATCAAAACGTGAAAATTACCGATGTACTGCCGCAACGTACAAATCTGTGATACAACAATGTGCTGCCATTTAGTTGGTGTCAACACTTTGAACTACGTGCACGCGTTTTTTAATCGACCAGCTCCTATTTTTGAAATAAAATCTCAAAATAAAACAACATCAAGTCTTGACGATGAAGAAATAATACCAAGAAAGAAGAAGAAGACCTCAACACAACAAAGCAAAAAACCTGTCATGCCACGTTATCAACCTGCATCGCGTAAAAGCAGAAATTTACGAAGAAGAATTTGAGAGGAATATTATAGCTGTTTTAAAATCACCTTTTGCCATCATCAGAAAAATGAAATGATAATCAAACAATCATTTTCCAAAGTCGTCCTACAGATACTAAGTAATTTACATCAACTATCATACTATCCCAGCCAGTATCAAACTTCACAAACATCCGTCCAAGTAGACTACCAAACATCTCGAACAACTGTTCAGACTGGCTGACAAACAGCTTAAATGCCTTTGCAGAGTGGCTTTCAAACATCCATTCAACACAGTTCCTTCCAAAGCGGCTACGAAACATCACCAGCGACCATTCAAACGCCAAGGAATGATGATGTTTAAATTGAGCCAGAACAAATTCATTTCGATTAGAAACTAACAAATTTGTCGGATGACATACAATCGGAATACGAGTTTTGAATAACACCAAATTGTGAAATGATTAAACAGTACTTATGATTATTGTAAGAATCTTAAAGTTAATCCATGCATATCCAGAGTATCGATTGGTTTTCTAAATATGTATTTCTTTTGTAAATGAGGCGATATCAAACTAAGAAGTTCTTCAAAACTTGCTACACTCATCTTAAAGTAATCGAAGAATTTAACCTCGTCCAGTTTTAACGCCTCATATATTCTTTTCTGTTTCTTAATACGTCTTAACCCAAGTAAAAGTAGAACATAAGCAGTGCGGTCCGTGTCTCACTATAAACTGAACTATTGGTTACCGTCTAGTCGTACGATGTTGTATCCGATGAGAATCCATTACTGTGCGACGTCGTTATTGCGATGCGACATCATAAGCAGAGTTGTGGTCTGGCCCAGTCTCCCGAGAGACCGTCACAAGGTGTCAAGTCCCACCCACCGCTTAAGTCTGTCTCTCTGGTCGAGCAACGGAACGGAAAAGGCAACGCTCACCGCTGCGTCAGCTGCAGGCAAAAAAGAGGATTTCGTAGCGTTGCTCCACGCAATAAGGCGGTTTATGCACCTGTCAGCTCGGATGTTTTTAAAGCGGTCATGACCAATTTGATCAAGGTCACTGGCAAAAATATATTCTGATGTAGTATCAACAATCTGGTGTTTATGAAGTAGAAAGAAAAACATAAAAATATATTGTGTTCGTTCATTTCTACGAAGCAGAACTCTAAATGACACATTGCACCTACGACGGTCGGCGTGATTATTCTGCGCCAATTGTGTTATGCACCGCCTCTCTACGAGGAGGTGCAGTTTCGGTGAGAGCATCGTTCAACCGCGCTATCGAGCGGAGTTTATGTGTTAGATAGGTATCCAAGGATTTATAAGAGGCCAATGCAACTGAAGATCTGCTTCAACGACTACCGCGGTGGTGCGCGGTACCGTGTGTTAATCGCCTTGTTAAGAAACTGTTGTTTTCCTGTCCGGTGAGTGGGGTATCGGGTAGACTAGCACAATAGACCTAACATCCTGGTCACAGCGCAGCGACGCATCTGTATCAGCTGTGGTATCTAGGTATAGGTCACGGTTGTCTCTTGTCATCGGGAGATCGTGAGATGTTCGCTGGCGCATGTCACTGTTATCATACAAAAATGGTGGCATTCACGACTTTCTTTTTTATTTCGGAAGTACTGAGAAAACACTAAGTTCCGATGTGGTGATAGATCTTAGAATTATATGAATCCAGTACATGTGATTATTTACCTCAGATTATTATGGTTTATGTGAAATCAAATATTTTCTAATTTACGAGAGGCATAACACAGATTAGCAATGCCCCTATTATTTTATTACATAAAAAAAATATTCTACCTTCTATGACAACGAAATCATTCAATTTTCAAATTTGCAAGACTATGAATAAGTCTCTGTACGGATGGGTACATGAAAATCGATAACATTCATCGCTGGATAAAGTTCATCCTTTTATTTTTATTCACAGGCACAAATGCAAGGGTGTTTGTTCCAAACAGCATTATCCTACAATGCAGAAAATTTTGCTGTTACTCTGACGAGTTGACGATTATGTTTATCCCACATAGATGGTTACAAACATAGATTTTGTACTAGATAAACAAAGTCAGTTAAAAAGCGAAACCAAAAAAAATATGCGTGAGTGTGAGTAAATTGTGTATGTATGAGTTAAAAAAAGGGTTGTTAAAAAGGTCACGTACGTTATCGACATCGATAAATTAACAAACTATAAGTAAATTAGCATATTTTCTTTACCCTCATCTATTATGATATAAACAATATCAAATGTTATGTTGTATGACTATTAAGACATTATATTTGTGAAATATTGGCTTTATGTATCACTAGCACAGTGACTAATAGATGGTAGATGTGTACGCGAAGCCTGTCTTTTAGAGTCACCATATTTGTCTTTGTCGGCCGAAACAGCAATGTTATTCATTATCATGTTCCGGTTAGAGCGTAAGGTAGCCGTTAAAATGATATAAGTGGCATTATTATCCCGCCAAGCAGATAGGAAAGTACAACGTTTTATATGACTTGAGACCAGAGCTTGAAATACCGGTATTAACGACCTTCAAGCAATACCGATACCAAGGCGTTACCTGTACTGTTTGTACCGGTACCAGACTTGATACTGGTACTATTGATTTAAGGGTTCTGGTACCGATACTGTTTAAATAATACTGGTACTAGAAAACATATCATTTATTATTTTTTCTTCAATCAAAGATATCTCTGTTCATTAATGAGAAATTAAAATAATACCGATATCTAAAAAGGAAAATTGGCAACGTCGCACTTGTATTTAAAGGGTACCTTAATTTGATACTGGTTTTTATCGGTAATAGTACCGGTACTTGTTAGATACCGTTATCGTATCGGTACCGGTATATGAAGTACCGGTACTCACTTTCAAACCGGTATCCAGGTATCGAAATGGTAGGAACCGCTAAATACCGGTACAGAACCTGTACTTTTCGTACCGGTTCCAAGCCTTGCTTGAGACAGCAATCAAGCATACGACTCTCCTTGTGGTTAAGGACAACCTGAGATTATTGACATTATACATCCTATAGGTGCATCGCTGTCCTGTGACTTGAATGTTCAGCGTAATGTGCAAGTATAGCTTCACAAGCTTTCCCACCGGAACGAATGTTTTTGTAATCATATTTCAACTATTTAGTTACTGCGGGTAAGCTTCTCGTCAGCATTATGGTTTTCAAATAAAAATAAATTAATAGGATCACGCAGTAGAAAGTTACGAGGTAACACACATAAAAAATACCTTCGATTTGAAATCCTCTTCTTTTTTAATTCGGTTAAAAATGACCAAATGTGAGTGATCCAGGGAATAATTTATTTGACATAAATAGAATATTGCAAAATTAATAGAACTTGTATGTAACGCACATAGGCACTAGACACAGCTCGCTAAATAAATGAACTCACAGACGCGTCCAAAGCACTGGACGCAAGTAACGAAAACACGTAAATGTATGCGTTGGTGGCAGTGAATGCGTTAATGATTAAACTTAATAATATCAAGTATTCATAAAAAGATTACGTATAAGCGCATCTTAGTCTTAAGTACAAATGTATTTTACGAAAATCAAGTTGGTTAAACAACCAATGTTGAAATCTCTTGCTAAAGAGTATTTATACTCTTTGGTTGACATTCATCGATTTTTAGGACGCCACCGCGTTGTCAAGCCCTAGCGTAAACAAACAATTTATTATTTTACATAATATCTTTGCTGAGACATGACTTCCAGACGACTTATGACTGATGACTAATTAAAATAATTAAAATTAATATAAAATTTGATGCAAATTTCAACTTGACTAATGGCTAAATACTATCGTGAAGGCCAAAACCTAAAGAAAGAAAGAATTTCTTTGCTTGTGCCGTTTAAGGGTACAAAATACTCTTATAAATAAAACAATGCAAATAAATATATTGTAAAAATCCTCTTCTGAGCAGATAAGTAGCAAAAAAACTAACAAAACGCAGTTCTAAATAATCTTATGTCAAAGTTGTATTTACCTATGAAATGTGTATTTATTAGGATTGTAACGTTTTGTAACATCACAGGCGCTTACAGAACACGACATCGTATTTGCCTTTACATTTTATTCCATTTAAATAGTAAGATTATGAAAATAATTCATAAAATTCAGAGCGACGCACTATGACAGGAATACTATGAACTCTTACTCGCGTAAATATTGGCACATAGGTACCTGACTCTCTCTCTCTCTGTTCCTCTGGGGCAATTTGTACCTGATAAGGACTTCTCTCTCCCACGCTTTGTTGATCTTGTACACCCTAAATCTATGGTTACAAATGTAGTTAACAACATTTAAGATAAATAAATCAGTGCCTAACTAGGTACTAACGTGTTTGAGTATAGGTAACGACTAACGTCATCATATCAGGCTTTTACCATCTATAGTTGGACATAGTTCTACTCCAATTTTTTTAAACCAGATAACCCTGAAACTATTTTTGGTGTTCGAATTTCGTGTTTTTTTTAATATATGCCTCAAATTAGATAAAAATACCTAAGGAAAATAATAAAAAAATCTTACTGCATTGGAAAATCCGGAAAATGATGGCCTTTTAAAAGGTCTGTCGCTGTTTGGGGTACTAAAAATTTTGTGTGTTAAATAGTGTGTTAAACTATAAAACAGGACTTTGGATATAAATAAACTTGACATTTGTTACTAATAAACTTTTTTTCTTACACTACTTGAATCTTTGTAGTTGTAGTTTCAACTAAATTAAATGATGTCGACTATGATACCGAGACGATTCCCTATGAAGTCTTGAGGTAGGGTAAAGACCTCTCTTAAATGATTAGAGGTAACCCCTAGCCAAAGTACTGCGGAAACTCAGATGGTCACACTCGTCTCCATCGCGTTTATACAACTGTCAAGCGTTATGGACCGCTATATACAAGCGGTGAGTGAACAACGGATAATACCATTTTTTCCCTCCGATAGACGTGCGTTACAAACCAATATTCTGATCTGACCTATTCATATGTAACGGTGGTTGTAAAATTTTAGGCCCCTCTTCGTTATGCCACTGTGGAAACGGATTTGGATTATGACAATTTCTCCATCTATAGCTTTGGCTTTTGGATACAGTTGGCTGAATGAAACTGGAACTTGACGTAGCCTGAGAAATAAATGGCATCAGTCTCACTAGCAACTGAGTCAGACAAGCGTCTTCTTTTACTTAGATTCGATATTGGCTGATTGTTGTCTGCATCAGAACTATCATCAAACGTTCTCTCTGCTGCAGCTCTGAGTTATGAACCTATTATAAAAAGTATAATATTATTATAAAAAAATCTCAAAAAATAAACAAAAGTTACGTAGTTTATAAAAATAACAATAATTGCCTGGAAGATGTTGCAATGCAATAATTTCATCTCCATAGTCTTCATCAGTTAAATCCGCGTTAGTATTTTCCGGTGGAAATAAGGTGATAGTAGCTGATAACACTAAATCCTCATCGATTGTTTCCAATTCATTCAAAATATCGTTTAGACTGAGTTGTTGGAGACGTTTTGTTCGAAAACAAAAAATCTGAATTATTACCCCCATATTACGACTGGGCTTTTAAAAGGTCTTCGATTTCAAACATAAAAAAGTACTAAAGATTTCAGCTGCGAAATGAAATTGTAATGTTTAAAGGTAGTTTACATATCCTTTGATACGTATTTTAACAACAATTTAACAGATAACGAATAGATAATAACGATGCGAAAAAAAACCTTTTATCACCAAAACACAAAAAAATAATACTTTTTGTAAGAACACAACAAATACGTGTACTCAAGCTTAGACTAATAATATTTCACTTAAGATGGCACCAATCAAAGTGAGTAATACTCGAAAAATATGTACAAAACTTATGGCGGTACTTTTAATAAAATTTTCGGGACTTTTAAAAGTCCCGTTGCTTCATCTGGCTTAAATAAATACATAGGTGCGTTCATGCAGGCGTGTTTGTAATTAATACACCAAAGATTTTAAGGGTGTGTTGTACCTGAGGCGACAATGTTAGACTTTTTGAAAAAGAAGATAACTTTACAAATGTACATAGTTATATAGTATACATAGTCCCTAACCTCCAACCCGATGCCCACGATTGATATTCACGCCTACTTGACATAATATAATTAAGACAAAACAACAAAGCAAGCGAGTTATAAAATCACACTTATTCAAAAATAGTAAGTAGGTAGCTAGGCAGTTTGCCAATTCGCTTTAGATTTATAGTTGATAGCGTCAATAGCTTGTTTAGATCATTAAATGCTTAAAGATGGCTGGTCGCGATTCCAAAGACAAATTTAATATTTAGGCTAGGATTGTATCTTCTCGTAGCTGTAGCTAGGTATCTAAATCATCATCAATTATATTGTTACTACGGAAAAGTAAGCCAATAATGCGAAGATTGGACTTCAAAATCACTGTTTCTAACCAAGTGAAGGTGCGTTTTATTGAAAACCTAAACTAAGCCGATTTTGATAAATCGCGTTGTTTCTTAATTCCTTCTAGACACTGTAGCTAATAATCTTAAAATAGAAAAAAATCAACGAACCCCGACAAAACCTTTATTTACTATAGCCTAGAATCATTTCGATCACGTCAGATCATCGCATCGAAATCTGTCTATCCATTCAAAAGCTATGATGCCATAGATGGACACACACACTCACTTACTCTTTGTCATCAAGTCCTCGTCATTTAGAAAATACGAATAGATACAGTTAAGGCGAATCTAACGAGTCCTAACTCGATGGGTTAACTAGTAGGCACTCCAGGGTTACGTCTCCTATCTTCGAGCTCCATCAACAGATTATGTATCTCAGTTGCCAACTCAAACTGCAAAAGTGTACAATAAATGAAGTCATTTGTGTTTGCTATCTCTACTGTATTTCTGTTGGTCACTGGAGATAGCAAATATAAAACACGTCATTTGACAGCTATCTGATGTACACTTAACCATTTTGAGTTGGCAACTGAGATATATAATCAGCCCTACCAGCATTCGTTAGTGTTTTAACTGTTTGGTCTCATAGGTATATGTTAAAAAATGTAATAAATACCCATAGTGCGTCTTATATCCATTCCGATGCTTACAAATGAGCTGATGACCTTGAACTCCTGGACAGAACTCCACAAACTATAGCCGTCCATTAACTGAAGATTTTCTTGTGTAGGTATACCAACTCTCCATGTTTCAGTTATTTGTTCCATAAACTAATGACAGTAGTGTTTTATTGAAGTGAAAACTTATTTAGCGGCGTTGCGCACTTTTTTTGGAATGGGTAAAAACTTCTAAACTCGCATCAGGGCACGTGACCTGATCCAAAATTTGTAAGACGGCACAGGGCGCTTGGGCGAATAAGGCAGCGCAAGACGCTTACGAATGTTCGTGTGGTCATGTTTGTGTACGATAGCGCAATAAATGATTATTGTATTCTACCACATAAATGATAGTACTTTCATACTGATAATTAAAGCAATTCGTGCAAAATTAATTCCTAACTATTCTAAAATATTAAAAATGCACAACGTTAATATTCCAGCTTTCATTTCTGCCGGCACTCCCGGAGTGCAACCCGTCGTTTTTTTTATGAAACCATTAACTGATGTAGGAAAAAATAATTGTTTTAAATCTCAAGGTCAAAAAAATGAACTTACCATTAGATACAACATTACAATTTTATGTTTCTTTACACAGTCGAGTAGTAAAAATTTTGCCACAGCGATTAAAATCGCATTTGTAAGCGAATGCTTAGAAACTTAAGATTAGTTATTAATAATGCATTCTTGCCTAGTCACATCACTAGCTTTACTGCCCATAAAAGCAAGCAAAGCAAATATCAGTTACACTTACGCGCGTAATATTTGTTTACATTTACATAAGCAGGATATTACTAAATAATTTGTATGTTTAACGAGCTTCATATAACATGATACCTACCAAAATTACGGGCTTTTACCGGTAACACGACAGTGGCACTCGATTGATAGAAATAGGTAAGGAACAAAACGTAGGGTTACTCTTGAATATCAAATTGAATAAGTCATTTTAGGTATACCGACCTACGTACCTACCTACTCTTAAACCCAGTTCTAGACTAGCCAATTATTAACATTAAATATGTTCCAAAAGAATTAAACAAATCCGATTAATAATTCGCAAATATTTGTTCAAGAACAGGGTACCTACCTGAAATTACATATCCAAGAGTTGTAATGTTGTAATACCCTACTGGATTGTAATGACTAGTGATAATATATTTGTAACACGAATTGTTATCATAGGTAATTCAAACCTGTCTGAATATACAGATATCGATTGCTTCATCAACTTGATCTACAAATAAAACAGATCAAAGGCAGTCCGCAGTTTTGTGTGTTCAGTCAGTCGCCATCACTGCAACGGTAATTTTAAATATCAATCTGTTGGGTCATGTACTCTTGAATATCGATACCATGCAAATTAGAAATTGGAATTGTAATATGAATATTATGAATTGAATATTATATTGAAATTGAATTGAAATATATGAATTATGAATATTAACATTTGGTTCACAGATTAAGACACACATAGGTGTGTACCTACTATTAGGCAATTTAGTTACAAATAAATTCAACGAATCTGATAAAATAATTTATTGTTTACTACTAACTAAATGTTAAAAAAGGTGAGAGGTGTTGAGGGACACCCGGATGGACCGAAGTATATACATATAAGTATATACTTCGTTCTATATCTATATAAATATCTGGCTTGCTTTCTATAAGAGAGAGAGACAGACAAACATTCGCACGCCGCACAGCTTACAGCAAAAACTGTCGTTACAACTTTTCGTGAGGATTTTTTCGCCTAGCCCCCATTCACAACGCGCGATAAGGAACTTCGTTCCAATAATTTGCCAGTATTGTGTTCAAGAGTACCTAAAATGACATACTCCCCGTCAGAGGCGGATTAAATGAAGAGAGCATCCTATGCAAACACCTCTTTGGCGCCCCTTTATTTAACTAGGTAGACCACAGGACGTGCACTTAGGCATGAACGAAATATGTGGTGAGAGTAAAGAAAGCAAGAAAGACAGAAGAAACATGGAAATCTATGATGCCCCTCTGGAACCAGATCTGACTGTGTATGTGTTTTGACATAAATATTAATTTTGTTATTTTTTTTCATTGTTAAAAAACTTCCGCGCACGCGCCTCTTTGTAATCTCGCGCCTCTAAGCAAGTGCCTAATTTGCCTTAGGGGTAATACGCCTCTGCTCCCCGTGTTGGTCCTGGTTCGTTTGTAGAATAGACCATCTGCCTTCATTGCTAGGCCGCTCGTAAAAGGCGAGCATAGGCTCGCCGTCACTAACACCGTGACATCTGACTAGGTGGTAGAGTTTAGCAGCGACTCGCCCGGATTGGTACCACCGCCTTACCTATTCCTGCCGCCATAACGTGTTCAGGTTCGGAGGGTAAGGTAGCCGGTAAACTTACTTTTGCTTAAGGCCTAACATCCCGGCATCAGGTTGGCAACGCACCATTACCACTTTTGGTGTGTCTAGTCGGCGTGAATTTCTTACCATCAGAAAATCAGTCTGCTTGTTTGCCTTCCAATTACATAAAAAATACTCGATTCCAACTTCCAATATTGCATGAATCGAGGTTTAAGAGTAACGCTACTAATACAACGATCTGATTGATGCTTTAAATATAGAATAGAAGATAGAGATGATTGTACGGAAGACTCAGGCATATTTATTGGTTATGAATAATGGAATGTTGAGTCTCGAAACAAGTACGTGTCTGGGAAATATTCACAGGTGAGAATGGAAAAGGATGCATGAATTGGCAATCGGAATTGCTTGTCACCTTAGCTATCACATCAACTTCCTAAAAATTGAGTCATTGCTCATCAGTCATATTTTGGTTCTAATTGAAGACAATCATGAATCACATTACTCATACTAGTGATTCGCATTCACGAGGTATTACTAGGGTTCCCAATCACGGGAATATCCGGTAATACCTAATGGCTAATCTCCCGAGCTCTCAACACGCAATAACATATTACGTTTTTTTTGTAAATCGGAACTTACCATCATAGACTTAAAATTTAAAAAAAATCAATGAACCCCCCGACAATAGAATATATTTATTTCGCTTAGATTTGACAAAATTCTTGTTACGCTATGTGTGATGAACGGAACGCGGCCACTCATTAAAAAGATGCGGATCTTTGCTTCTGATGCTAAAGAAAAAAACATTCCAATAAGCGGTCCATCCCTTCAAAAGTAATAATGCCAGACACCCACATACTCACACCTCTCTTTTTTATGTGCTTTAGATAAGCTGCAACGACAAAGAAACATAATACCGTAACTTTTAAACTATGATCCATCAACCACTCCCAGTTCTTTCATCAGGTCCTTGTCATCAAGTCCTCATCATCAGAAAATTTTAATAGATCTAGTTAAGGCTAATCCACCGAGTCCAAACTCTTTACCAATAAGCATTCCAGGGTTACGTCTCACGTCTTCGAGCTCCATCATTAGTTGTACTTACCAACAATTGTTAGTGTTTTAAATGTTAGATAATGCACCTAATACCCATTCCAATGCTAAAAAATGAGCTTACCTTAAAATTTAATTAAATTTCGGTCGCATTTATCCTACTTTGATGTTTTTTTTAACAACCCCCATTCTCGTTTCCATTAAGTAACTTAGAACTAAGCACAGAATTATACAAAACAAAAGAGTACGTAAAAAACTGTGTAGAATAAACCATCTGCCTTCCTGTCCAGCAGCTCGTAAGACGCAAGAAACTCTTCCAGACCTGAAACCGCATTGAGCCTCCCACAATGTTCCATCGGACACCCCTTGCATCCTCCTTTCAACTATTTTTCCATACACTTTTGATGCTAAAC
>NJDC01002129.1:0-15710 GCA_002245475.1 Calephelis virginiensis | reverse complement strand
TATCATTAACGAAAAACACGCAAAGAAATTATGATACACATAGTAGCAAAATTGGTTAAAAATCCCTACTTCCCTATTAATATTATAAAAGCGAAAGTAACTCTGTCTGTTACGCTTTCACGCCTAAACCAGTGAACCGACTTTGATGAAATTTGGTACAGAGATAGAATAGACCCTGAGGAACAACATAGGCTACTTTTTATTGCAAAAATCCCAACTTAATATTATAAATGCGAAAGTAACTGTCTGTCTGTTACGCTTTCACGCCTAAACCAGTGAACCAATTTTGATGAAATTTGGTACAGAGATAGAATAGGCCCCGAGGAACAACATAGGCTACTTTTTGTAGCCTAGGGGAGAATGGGTAAAAAGAGGGGATGAATATTCATATAGAAATTCGTCATTTTTAAAGCTGTAACAGTGAAACTTTGTATTCATACACTTTATTAGGAATGAAAGAACATAGGTTACTTTTTATAGCGATCATTTAATTAAAAGTATACTTATAAACCTTACTTTTAAAAAAATAAACATGGAAACGTGCAATACCACGTCACCGCTAAATGTGTTTAGTATAGACAAATTAATTTTCCCGAATTTTCTCTTAATAATATGAACCGAAACTCGCCTTTTATGACTAAGTTGGTACGAAAGCAGTTCGTCTATATTTTTTTGTAAGAGCTCGGAACCGAAATCTGTACTATCTATACTAATATTAAAAAGCTGAAGAGTTTGTTTGTTTGTTTGCTTGAACTTTCAGTGTTAGAAAGTCCATTTATTGAAGAAGGCTATAAGCTATATATACACCACCACGCTAAGATCAATAGGAGCGGAGCATCAATGATAAATGTTTTAAAATCGAGGGATTTTTTCCTATTGAGAGCGTACGCTGCGTTAACGGTGAAAGTTTTGTAAAAATTCATCTATGAAAGAATTGTTCCCCTTTAAAAGTCCTTAAAAATGTTAATTCTTATCCAAAAAAAATACGTCATTCATCACAAGTATTTAATTTACAACAAAATTGCATTTCACATCGCTCGATTTGAATGAATATCTTAGAAGATATCGCAGTTTTAAAATAACACTGTCAAATAGAATATAATCACTACGTTAACACTATATTTTAAAGACTACGCGACACAGACGCATGGTATGCGCGTGGTTGACTCCTTATGGAACGGTTGTGCTAAGTGCACTTCTTTCTATATTTATTCTTTCCAGAACATCATCGTGTAATACTTTTTAGATGATATTTAAATAAAAATAGATTAAAGTTTAAAATTACAACGGGTAGCGTTGGAGAGTTAAATATTAAATAAATAGACTACGCGGGCGAAGCCGCGGGTAGCAGCTAGTTTTTTTATAAAGGCATGTAAATTGATGTTGGGCCCAGGGCCCGGAACTTCCAAAAACAAGGACTTCGTAAAAGAATCTCTTAAAATCCGACTTGTAATGCTAGGAAACATATTTTACTTTGGCATAATTTTATTGTTTTACTTTACCTACAGTACTTCGTCCTAGCATTATTATATTGTTCTTGGATATTAATAGAAAACTTAACTGAATAAAACTGTTTTAGAAGAAAATTTGAATGAAAAAAAATGGAAAAAATACTTAATGGGACCAGGAGTCTCCACTCTTTTGTTGCTCCCGAGGCCTTCAGACCTCTAAATCCGACCCTGTGCCGGGACGTAGTTTTAAACGACATTAAACTTAAAGTTTCGGAAAAAGTGGCTGTGATATAAGGACGGACAGACAGACAGACAGACGTGACGAGCTAGAACGGTTTAGTTTTTTGACCTTTGGCTATCGAACCCTAAAATAGAATGTTAACTGATGTTGAAATGTCTCGAATTGTGTATTTTAGCTATTTTCATAGTTCTACTGTAGAATTCAGTACTCATCTTTTGAGAAATACTGTAGATATTATCTAACTCTTTATGCGGATTACAAAAAGAGCTATTAATTTTAATGTAACGGTATATAGCTTATGTAATACTGGCTTGCAGTCGCGGTTTTGCCCGTGTATCAATTTGTACTTTTGTTAGGTATATCTTGTAGTTCATATGTTATATATTCATATTTTTATGAAATTACATTAAAATTCTTTCAGTAGTTTGTACGTGAAAGAGTAACAATCATCCGTCCATTCTCACAAACGTTCGCATCCTATTTTTAATATTATAAACGTGAAAGTTTGTGAGTATGTATGTATGTAGAATTGTTTGTTAGTCTTTCACGCCCGAACGACAGAAAGGATTTGTCTGACATTTGGAACACAGATAGACGGTGACCTGGATTAAGATGTAGGCTACTTTAAATCCCAAGCGCACAACGGGTTCCTGTAAAAACGCGAGCGAAGCCGCAGGCAACAGCTAGTATTATATAAGCCCAGAAGCAGATAAGTCAATAAAAAAGTAATGTATTTGAATAAAAGTTTTATTTTATAAAATTGAATTACAAAATATTTTAACGACTTAATAATAAATTCATCTTATAAATAATTTGCTTAAAATTACTAGCTAGATTTAAATTGTAATACAGCTTAAGCGTCAAGGCACATTTACGGCAGTAAAAACGTATTTTTAAAGTGTATATGAAATTTAAAAATATAAATAAATGTTTCTCTTAAATACAATATTTTTACTAATGATCTTTAACTACCTAAACATCGTACAAAAAAAAAACATAAAGGCCGATTCTGTGTCAAGATTGGTCGAAATTTAAATAATCGAAACGAATCGAAACGTTGAGAATCCTTGTCAGAAAAATCCTTTACTCAATTTAGTTTTTGACACCGAGAATAGCATTCTAAATTTAAATTTTTCAAAGTTTCGCTTCAATTTTGAAGAACATCAAATCTATCTTACCTTTTTTATGGATGCGCATTCTTATAGACATCTTTGTCTTCATAGACAGGATATATCGTCGGAAAGGACAAAGTGTATTGCGGGATCGTCCCGCAGAGTTCATTTCAACGAAAGCTATTTTAGTTGGAGTTATTAAATCAGCCGTTATTTATCAGCTGTCTATCGTGATCGTCTAATATGAAATGACGCGCCCCACCATCTCATTTACGTATGCGAGTATATCTATCATGCAAAACTCATCTGTAATTGGACATTCAGTTACCTATTACATTCAAAAGAACTTCTTCGGATTTGTTGTCCAACCAATTTAGTTCTTGTCCGAGCGCGAGACAGAGCGGACGTCTTGTTCCATACAATATGACAGCATTATTATAAAAAGCATTGAGAGTGACACTATGCGACCAGTTGATCAATTTGTATGCATATTCTCGTAAAAAAAATACATACACACAGATACGAAGTCGTTAACATGCGCACTAACACATACTAGTGGTCGCCCGTTGGTCGAAATTCGGCCCTATTAAATTTTAATATCTTGTTAATAAGAACGCCATCTTCATTCTCAAGACCAACTACTTTATTTCCAAACTTTTTAATGCGCCACCTGTGATCTTTTACTGTTATCATCAATATATTTGTTTGTGTGTGTTAAATGCATGGTAGTGTGGGTAGTGTTTTATTTATTGATTTAATGTACTTTATAAGCATTATTATTGAAAAATATTAGAGTTCTGCAGTTCTCCTAGACATAATATATTGTGATACTCGTAAATATCATACTCAGAAAGTGTAATTAAGGCAAAAACCTCTTGGCCTGTTAGTAGCCCAACAAAAACAGAGTAATAACAGCCTCGGACAGCCTAGGTAACTTTATTAATCATACTAGCCTGAAAGTTACCATCTTCAGATCGAAGAGCATTGTGGTACCTATAAAATCTATAGGATATACACTACACTGTACACAAAACACTACTAACAATGTGAGCCACCAGTGTATAAAGTTAATGCAAACTTTTAATAAAGTCATAAAGAAATAATTATTTGTTTTTGTAGTGCAAATTACATGTCGGCAGGTTTGAAGCTAAATTTCAAATATGGCCATCTCAATAAAAACTTAAAACGCGAAAGCACATAAATTCAATTAAGATTTTATTAATGTTTTTGTGCCCGTTTTCCCAAAGAAGACAAAGATGCAACCAGTGCACCCACGATTAGCCGGTGCTTTAGTGCTACAATGTGATAGATGCAAACCTACCGCCAACCTGACAGTTGTCATTTAATCGATGCCAGCAACGGACCATTAGATCACAGGGGCTAGATAGTAAGGAGACAAAGATTCTGTTTAATACAGTTTAAGAGTCAATATAGCCATCCTTTAATTATAGTACATAATTCATATACAATAAATAATCATATTTTTCATGCACCTACGCCCGTGTTTAAGTAATTTAACTTTCCCGAGGTAACCCGTTTAGATATTTGGCTAAAAGTAGCCTATGTTACTCTTCAACAATAACTACCGTACCAATTATCACAAAAAATATAGAACCTGTTATAACATAGCTGCATTATAACGTAATAGAAGGACAAACAAACACATTATAATACTTCCAATGATATCATACAAAACAATGTAACTTTAAAATAAAAATTGTAAATATACGGAGTTGGCCACATTTGATATTTGACGACAAATTGTCAATATAATATTGGTATGTTAACTAGCCAATATTTGAGTTATGTCCACAAAAGATTTGTGCAAGGCTTCGACGAATTGAGTGCTGTCATTGTGAGATTTGTAGCTCGCCACTGCTGCGCCAAGTTTGTCAGGAAATGCCGAATATCTGTCAAAACATTTATACTGTAGGGCCTCTGCTAAATGAGGCATACGGAGCAGCCTCCCATTAACGTTTTAAATATTATAAGCAATTATGCAAAGCGTGCACGTTCACGTTGCTTAAACTGTTTTATCCGCATATTCCCCATGTCCTTCTAATTCCGCTGAGTAGAATAGACCATCTGCCCTCACTCCTAGCTCGTAAGACACTCCGAACCGGAATACGTTAACGACAAGCATTGACGATATGGCGGCAGGAATAGGTAATGCGGTGGTACCAATCCATGCGAGTCGCTGCGAAATTCTACCACCTAGTCAGATGTCACGGTGCTAGTGACGGTAAGCCTATGCTCGCTTTTTACGAGCTGCCTGGCAGGAAGGCAGATGGTCTATTCTGCAAAAAAGCCCGTACCAACACAGGGGTTAAAATATAGGTCATCACTAAAAAGTCAACTAGTGGAAAAGTGCTGTGCAGCATCTTGGCCAGGCAAAGACCCACCGTCTTACCTACGTCTGTCGCCATAATGACCATGTAGGGTAGCCAGTAGACTTTCACAATAGGCCTAAAATTCCGGTCACAGGACAGCGACATACCTGTAACATCTATGGTGTATATAGGGCACTGTTGTCTCTTATCATCGGGAGACCTGTGTGGTTGTCCGCTGCATATCACATAAATATATCTAACATCAATGGTCGCCGTTGTTTTACGATTTGGATAATAGAGTAGTCGTATTTACGCAAGAAACTCGACATTGCAGCCTCGAGTTGTTAATGCACCATTAACTTTTTTGGTGCCTGTAGGCGACGTGTATTTCAGCTTGTCTGTTCGCTTCACGTGGATAGTTTTCCAGTACACTGATGTATTACCCAACGAGCCAACCTTCCCTAGCCTACATTGAAAGGCAAGAATTTTCGACTCTCGTTTTTACGATCATTTTTCTTTAATCGAATGACGAAAGTAAGGAAGATGGAATCGGTAAGTTACGACCCCATCGCCCGTTTTTTAGGTTATTGAAAAAAAAAGCATTTTAATGCCCGTATCTACAAAGAAGCAACAAAGCACAACCAGGGCACCAGTGATTAGCCTAAGATGCTAAGTTTTATGTTGAGATAGGTTGCAAACCAATCGCCAACCGGGCACGTATCCAATCTGGTAAAACGTTATTTTAAAAAAATGTCCGTTGCTCGACTCGGGAGTCAACCCCGGCACCTCATATTATAGTCAAAGCCAACATATTATAGTCTAGTGGTCCAGCCACTAGACCACATAAGCATCATAAAAAGTAGCTACATCTTAAAAATCTTACCCAATTCCAAACCCTTCTCTGGCCACCGGACCAAAACCTCCAGCGAGTACACTCGGCGACGAAAGTGTGCTGGTACTCAGTATGGATTTATTCAAGAACTTGTATTCATACGAGTCATACAACTTTGGACGGGGCATGTTGTTTTCCTCAGCGATCTTCATCAGTGCAAACAAATGCCGGTCGAACCCCTGACCCATTGCAGCTTGTTTGACGAGCTCCGAGTGGTACGAGGAACACTCTTGCATGATGGAGCGTAATTCTTGTCGGTTTTTGTTTAAATGTAATCCATCACAGAAAATCTAAAAGCAATAACTATTCTATTGTACATAAATTTCATTTCTTTTAGTTTTTGACATGGGTGTGAGCATTTGCCATTAGTCAAGATCATTTACTTTGCATCAATGTACAACCCGATTTTGCAAAATCGAGATTAAATTTTTAAAAAAAGTATCTTCAAGCCCGTTCCCCGAAGAAGGAGGCAGTGGCACAATCAGGGCACCCACGACTAGCCGAAGACACTAAGTCCCACAATGTGATAGGTAGCAAGCCTATCGTCAACCGGGCACATATTCAATCCCGAGCAGCATTTTTTTATTAGAAAATTGGAAAAACCAAATTTTCTTTTTGTTGTCCGACCCGGGATTCGAACCCGGGACCTCATGCAGTCAAGTCCAACACCCGGACCGCTAGACCACAGAGGCGATGTTTTTTTTTAACTCCGTGTTAATGATCTCAATTTCCTTGTCAGTGTATAATAGGCTTTAGAATTCTATTCTGTTACAGGTACATTCCATTCCGCTCCTGAATTGCTAGACCACAGTGGGGTTTATCCATTATCAGTCATATTAGGTAAAGCGGTGGCCTCATTAGGTAAATGAGGTTTATGCCCGGTTCCTATAATGAACGAAAAGTAATCCAAAAGTTTAACTATTCGTATTTCGCTCAAAGTAACAAAATGTTATTTATCTTTTAAAAAAATGTCCCGAGTTGACTACCAAAAACAAGCAACCGTAGTTTGATATGTTACTATTGATATAAACAACTATAATCCGTAATTAAAACGTCTCGTTTCTTGAATATAGGAAGGAACCGGAAAAAGGCAAGCATAGGCTTACTGTCACTAGCACAGTGACAATCTACTATATGGTAGAGTTTCGCAGCGACTCGCCCGGATTAGTACCACTGCCTTATCTATTCCTGCTGCCATACCGTCGGTGATTGTTGTTGACGTGTTCCGGTTCAGTAAGGTAGTCAGTATACTAACTTTTTCTCGAGGCCTAACATCCCGACCACTAGACCTACTAGGTTTAGTAAAACTGTAAAAACTGGCTTTGATTTCAACTGGGACAACAACAACAGGTACATTAAGTTTGGATTCCTTTATCAGCAGGTTCTTTGAATCTCGTATCGGATGTGAGTCTAATACAAGCATTGAGTTTTCATATACTATTTACCTACCCAGTCTTGAGGACTTGGCGTGAAGATATCATAAAATGTTATACTTTAAAAAAATATTCTATTTTATATGTAATTATAAAAAGACAACAAATCCGATATAACAAATTGTTGTTTACTTCCGACTCAATCAGAGGTCCTCTAACTTATTTCATGTAAAGCCCACTTCGAAAATCAGTTACTTTGTAGCACCCGGCACCCACCCTATTTTTTTTTCTTGAAAAACCTAAATACATTTCTTTCACCTGATGTTAAAAAAAAATATATTTTCTTCACCCCCCTCTAGACTTCCAGCGCCCACCAAGGAAAGACTGGCCTAAATGTTAAAATTTGCTAGTACTGTCTTCAAGAGAATAAAATTACACAAATCCGATTTCAATTACCAATTTGAACAAAATCGAGATTCAAGATACCCTACATATATAGACTTGGGTGCATTGGCACCACCAGGAAAGTACGTTCTTTTAAATAAAAAAATAATGCTTAAAATCGATTCAGAAATGTCAGAGAAATTGATTAACGAACATAGCATCCTTCTTTTTGAGTCGTTTAAAAGCTGATATAATGCTAATATAGCAATGAAGCAGCTTGGTGCTTAAACTGTACTCTCACATGTTTAAAAAAATAACATCAGAATTAAAAATATGAGTTGTAAATACTTGCATACTAAATGTCAAATACAAATATATATACCTATATATATATTGTCGGCGCTTGGTAAAACTTCCAAATATTCATAATTTTTGAGTTAAGTTTTAGTCCTGATGATGCTGTTATAAGCGAAACCGGTAGGCTATTTATAAAATAATAAATTATAAGTGATATGTAAAACAGTACAAGTGTTTTCTGCATTTGAAAATTTGGACAAAAATAAACGTGCATATACTATCATATCATAAGCATACCTTAGTTTTATCAGTACAAGGTCTCATTGTTTCCGTCCTCCCATGTTTGAATGCTGATGTACTACAAGACTCGTAGGTACCTACATATTTTCCATACAGAAGATGGTAGGCTGCCTAAAAAAACAAAAAATTATAATATTATTATAAATAAGAATATTAGATAAAATAATATAAATGTAAAAAAACGATTTCAACAGTTAAAAATAAGCCATTTTATTTCCACATTATCAATGTAAACAACAAAATATGCATATAAGTAACTTGTCAGATATTCTAATTTATAGATGTATTTTTTGAAAAAGAATTATTAAAAACCATTTATTAAATATAAAAGGCACATAGAGAATTCAGAACCTTCGACATTTTGGAGTTGATTAATGACTAACAACAATTGTTCATATTTTTCAAACAAATCCATTCATTCATTAAGTTAATAATTTTTTTTCATAAAAGTTGGCCACTTTCCTTGCCCAGGTAGCAGCATACATATTATCTCTACGAAATATTCATGGGGCGTTGGTTAGATTTCAGAACAAGAATAGGCATGTATGTAACAAAATGTATGTATATGTATTTCTAGGATTTTATTAAATTTGACAGTTGGCGGCATTGCATGGTGAACACACCCATAACACCCACCATAACACAAGCATACAATCTGCTTACTTTGGAGTAAAGTCAATCTGTGATATTTGTCTAGATATTTAATAATTTTATAAAAAAAATAGTTAGTATATACCTGAAATCCCAACTGCATAATACAGTCTGGACTCACTTTAAACTTCTTACAAGCCTCTTTGTTAAGTCCTTCATATAAAATATAGTCTATGCTTAGAGAATTACACCAATCACTATAGTCTTGTTTGGCTTTGTTTATGTAATGTTTTGCTTCATCATCAAGATTGAACTCTGTAATCATTCAATTGCTATTAAAGCTTCGACAATCAGTTGCACCGAGCAGGCGCAGATTATTTAAAGCACGAGCAAGCGCCTGCCATGAGCATACGAACAATCTTTACAACATATAGTTTTAGTTCTCTCTTTGCTATACTTTATTGTCAATTATTCATAACATAATCCTCAAGATTTTTAATTAAACTTATCCTACAGTCTTTATAGCTCTCGGGCTACCAACCCGGTGGCTCCTGTTCCGCCCATATGTGTGTACACCAATATATGTTTACCTTGCTTTTGATTAAAGTATTAAAATAATACTAACCTAATTTTTTTACTGTGATATTGCTAGCAGAAGGTGTGCTAGTAGGACTAATAAAAGGTTTCTTAGTAGTTTCAGCATAAATATCCTCGAAAAACCTCAGAACTGCAACACCATCACCCCAGGAATGTTCAAAGTTGATCCCTGACACTCCATCTTTAGTTATGATAAGACTGAACGACTTATCAAACCATCTGGAATATAGCTTAATTGCTATTAAATAAGCAAAGTTTTACTAGAAATAATCTTAAAAAATTGCAAAACCTTAAATTAATCAATCCAAAAATAATACAAAATCAGTAGACCGGAAGAAGAGAAATATATTTAAGATAAGTCTTTGCAATAATGAAGTCAGAGACTAGTGAATGTATTTTTATGTCTCATACAGGCAGGGTTAGATTTAGGCACATCATAATATTATATTGTACACAAAGCTGAAAAAGACAGTATTTGTGAAAAATAATCCTACACCATATTGTAAATGTAAAAAAATAAGCTTTATGAAGAAATTGAACCACTATAGCCAATTTTTAAAGAAGCTAGGTGACATTATGAAATGTACTATAATTTATATATTGTTCCAGGAATTGGATAGTATACCTACTAAGAGTGAAAATATAATACAAATATGATAATTATAGTACAATATTCAACCCGGCATACAGGGATGACAAATGAGTGACTAAAACAGTTTCATTTTCTTGGCAAAATAGTTGTGTGTAACATAAGGTGATCTTCTTGCATTGACATTATATTATTAAAATAATATTACTTTCAAATACCAGAGTTCGGAACTCAGCATTCTCCTCAATATTATGATATTTAGCTAAATATAACACAATTTATTATAATATCCCAGTGACAAAGTGTTTTGTATGGTAAGCTTGTCAGTAACTAATAAGAAGCTTATCGTCTCAGCTTATTAGAAGTACCTACCACATGATTATCATACATGGTGTCATTAGACAATGTATTGTACCTATTAATGTAATAATATGTAATGTATTAATTCCTTGATAATCCTATACAATTATCAATACATTAATTAAGACAAATTACCTATTCAATCCATCTCCATGTAAGTAATGTTTTAGAATTTTATGTTTGTTATCATCTATTATATCCTCATCTAGCACCAGGTTAAATATTGCACTATCTATTAGTTTGAGTGTTTCCAAGTTTCCAGTCTCCTCCAAGTGTGATCTCTGTTTTGCCCATTCATCACGATTTTGAGTAGTCAACACACCCACAGGATATTCAGCCTTTGGAGCATTATCATTTATAATTTTAGATAAATTTCCTAGCAGCTCTGTAGGAGATAATAGGTTGCCTAAAATGTTAATTAAAAAAAAAAAGTCATTGACAGGCTCAAGTTCATGCTCACTCATTACTTGGGGATTAGCATACACACCTACCAACACTGACTATATTCCTAGAAAGATTTATTTTATTTAAGAACACATGAACTATCATTAACATTTAAAGTTTATTATATTTATCCTTTCTCACAACATTTCTTTGATTGTATTTCCATATCATAAAGTTGCCTAGAATAGATCACTGTTTTGGTGATAAGGCTGCCCCAGACGACTTAGTTTTTAGGTTTTATTTTTAGTGAATTTATATGTATTTGGTGCACAATAAAGAATTATTCTCTTCTATTCTTTTCACAGTTAAGTTTCAGTGAATTAATCACACTCACAACTATTAATGCTCAGTTGTAAGAATCCAGCTTATCCTAAAAGTATTGTAAGAACCATGAGGTTAGCAACATTTTAGCTATTCAAAAAAAAGCTTATCTGAAAGACAGTAACTCTCTTGGTATGTAATCTTTAGACATTAAAGGTAAATAATATTGTAGAAAAATAGGAAAAGCTAAAAGGATCTTCTGACACAAAACATTTTTTCTAAAATTCTTGAACCTTGTAACAATTGAAAACAACTTTTTATTTGAGATAAGGGGTAAATTTTAAATCTAAATTACATTTTATCAGAACTAGTCAAGCAGAAGGGGGTTTATCTTAACCTGAAATAAAATTAATAAATAAGAATTTTGATTATAACACTGCAAAAATTGGAGGAATTGTCAAAAATCTATTTTCTGAACAGAAAATTTGATTCTTCCAATTTTCAAATAAAAAAATGTTGCTCGGGATTGGATATGTGCCCGGTTGGTGATAGGCTTGCCACCTATTACATTATGAGACTTAGCATCTTCGGCTAGTCGTGGGTGCCCTGGTTGTGGCTTTGTCTACCTCTTCGAGGATATGGGCGTGAAGATACTTTTTTTTCTGAACAGAAATGCAAACATGAACGTACCATCTTGATCTAATACATCAAAAACATAGAAGTTCCCATTGCGTTGAACAAGCACATGGTTACAGTCTTGTTTTCGGAATATTCTATCTTTGCCTTGTAATGGTATTCTAGTTGCATTAAATAATCCATTGAATTGACTCATATCCAGAGGGAATGCTTTAAATACATATGCACCATACCTAAAATTAACAAGAAACTTCCATTTATTATGAAAATGTATTCATTCTAAATGAATGTATAACATTCAAAGGTTAAATTTAACACCACATAGCATCTTACTAGCAACATGTAACTCTAAGGCAATACAATTTGAGTTACTTTTACCAGATCTCAATGTATTGATACATTTCTGATCCGCTGGTAGAATTAATTATAATATATATAATAATAATTAATTACACATAGAAAGTAATTAAATTATTTATTCCCAACACATCACAAATACCACTAGAATGATATGTGTAAAGAAATATATTAGATTTTGACTTAGAAAAAAATATCTTTACATACCAAGATAAAGATTCTGGTAACAAACCAGTAACTCTTCTAAATAAAGGTGTGTTGCTTTTTTTTGGCTGCAAATGAAATACTTCTGGTTCTAGAATTTGTTCTCGCAGTGAAAGCACAAATCTCATTGAGCTAATAAGCAAATTTGTGGCTCTTATCAATTGGTTATTGTATTCTTGTTTCACATCATTTTGGAAGACTAACAAGGGGTTATAATTAATAGGTAACGCTGCCCGGTCTCTTAAGTATAGATCAAACCAATATTCGGATATGTAGCTCGTATGCTTATTATTTTTATCTTTAAAAACTAATTTTTCTTGCAGCATTCTCCCCTCATTAGTCACAAATTTATCTGTATTTTGAACTGCCTCTGTAAATTGGTCACTCGATAACAAGGGTCTCAAAGCATTCAAGTATCTATCACGAGATTTATCTAACTCTGGTATGGGTAACCGTGGCAAGGATTTTTGGAAATGCATAGTCGGCATTTTACTTCTTTGTAAATATTGATAGTTAACATCTTTTGCTTTGGAGCTAAAATTGCCATTGTTAAGGTAAATATAAAAGACATTATTAAAATATTTGCTACTATTTTTTCTTAACATTTTAATTAATAAATATAAACGAGAAACTTAAAAAAACACCTGTAAAAATCGAAAACTTTTTTGAAATTTAAGTTTGACGTTTGATTTAGAGATGGTCAACTCGATTTGCTAACCCGAGTCAACTCAAGTTAGGTCAACTCTAATCGACTCGAGTTGATTTGTCAATAGCTCGCAATTGCCAATAATCGCACTCCACGCAGGCCGCGACAGCGCCGGCTAGGTACGCGTCGGCCGTAGCCGAATGACACCGACACGGGCGGAGCGAAGATTTTCGATTATTCGAAACTATATTCTTCTTCTTCTTCTTTTATAAATATGGCTTTCAAAAACTATATTCATTGCCGCAAAAGACAACAAAATACAAATATTGTCTTTTTTGAATGACTAATGTCCTGCCAACCTCACCATTTTTACAACTTCACTGGGTTTTAATATTTGAGGTTATATTGGACTGCCGGTTGTCTTGTGTTGTGGTTGTTTGTCACTTGTTTTTATCGTTTATTTGCGCTTACTATAATTTTTGATTAAAAAATATGCTAGGACCAAAACGTAAATCTAATTAATAAAATATATTGTGATATTTGTGATACCTGTATAGATAATGAATTAATAATTTTTAATTTTTGATTAAAAAATATGCTAGGACCAAAACGTAAATCTAATTAATAAAATAGATTGTGATATTTGTGATACCTGTATAGATAATTAATTAATAATATTTTATGCTTTCGACTTTATCAAGTTGAAATGATATTATTTTGTTAAAATCGCTAAATATAAAGTGTTATTGAGAATTGATGTGAATTACGTTCTTTAAATAAATAAAAATACCCATTACAAATTTCAAAAATATGTAATACACATAAATGAATTGTTTTTTTCAATAACGCAATAACTATATTTATTCTACTCAATTGATTCAAGAGCTATTTTGTGGATCTTTTTTATGGTGTTAGAAGACAAACAAGCAGACCGATTTCCTCATTCTTGGTGCCTAAAGACACAAAAGATGGTAATGGTGCGTTGACAACATGAGGTTGTCAACGCACAATTGCTACAATTGCTATCCACAAAATAGCTCTTGAATTTGTTAGACCTCGAGCAAATGTAAGTAAACCGGCTACCTCATACTCCTAACCGAAACACGTCAATGACGAGTACTGACGTAATGGCGGCAGGAATAGATAAGGTGCAGGTACCAATCCGGGCGTGTCGGTACAAAACTCTATCACCTACTGATATGTCACGGTGCTAGTGACAGTAAGACTGTGCTCGCCTTTTATGACCTGTCTGGCAGGAAGGCAGATGGTCTATTCTACAAAGAAACCCCGACCAACACGGTTAATAAAACAACAATTTTAATGAAACAACAAATCTTACCTCGCTACTCCACCAACACGAAGCGAAGGCGGAACTGCGAGGTAGGAGTTGTGTTTTATTTATATTTATTCTAGAAAACATTTCTTATCGCATTTGAGTCGTTAAGAAACAAACGAGTTATTAAAATTGATAAAAACAAAGCAAAACATGCTTGGCTGAACGTTATTTTAGTTAACTCGAGTCAACTCGAGTTCAATTCGAGTTCCCGTAATTTTAAGTCGAGTTGACTCGAGTTAAGTTTAACCCGAGTCGGCACATCACTAGTTTGTTTTTTTTTCCTAATTTGTCCCTTTCTGGGACCGGCTAAGACCTTTTAGCCATGCTGCCACGTCTTCCGTATTCTTTTTCTTGTTATATATTTTAATTTTTTTTTCTTAAGTTTCTTCTTAACTGCTTCCTTTTTTTAAAAAAAAACGAAATCATTTTCCGTTTAAAGTTCAGAGGTTGTTCAACTCCTTGATACGTCTTTAGTCTTTAGTAATTCCTTGTTTTTATATTATGTTTTTTCGTTAATTTCCTGTATTTTAGGTAATTTCCTTGAATATTTTGTCTTTTTATGTATTTCTTAATACTTTTTTTTTAAATTTACCTTATTTACACAAAAATTATAAGGTTAAAATAAAGAATCCTAAAAGCTATATTAAAAACATTAATAAAATTTATATTTCCTTTACAGAATTATGTATAAATTTGTACAAAGACATGTATGTACATCTATTTACAAGGAGCTCAGATATCGATCGCGGGACCAAATCGGAATTTCCATTGATATCAATAAGCTCATCCATCAGCACAAGGCGCTGAATGCCGAAGGATGGACATTCGAAGAAAATGTGAGAAATGGTTTCCTCATGGGGATTGCAATGCAAACACAACGAATTATTGACCATATTTAAGCGATTTAAATGAAAATTAAGTTTACAATGACCAAAACGAAGTCGGAAAATGGTTGTATAAAATTTTCTGTGAAAAAACGTGTTACTTTTACAAAACCAAGGTAAGCTATTAATTTTATTTGAATGTGAATTGTACCAGCAACCCTTTTTTTCAATTTCAACTGCGTAATTTGATTGGTCTGTCCATAACATAGTCATTCTTTGTTTTAACAAAGCAACTAAGTACATCTGTGTATGGCAACAAAATATCATCAAATATTTTAGCTTGGATAGAGGAATTATTAATAACTCGAGCGAGATGATCTGCTTTTTCGTTTCCGTCTACCCCTTTATGAGATGGAACCCACATAAAACGTAAGAGAGTGAATGATGCTGGTAAGCATATTGTAGATTTATGTGTGGAAAGAAAT
>NJDC01002127.1:15853-57677 GCA_002245475.1 Calephelis virginiensis | reverse complement strand
TATGTAGTTTTCGCTTCTATGTAGTCTTGTTTCTCAATATAAATAAATTCTTCACGTGTTGGTTCGGGTTCTTTTACAGAATAGACCATTTGCCTTTCTGCCATGCAGCTCGAAAAAGGCGACCATGGGCTTACCGTCACTAACACCGTGACATCCTACTAGATAGAGTTTTGCAACAACTTGCCCGGATTGGTACCACCGCCTTATCATGTTTGCCATTGACGTATTCCTGTTCGGATAGTAAGGTAGTCTGTAAACTTACTTTTGCTCGAGGCCTAACATCCCAGCCCCAGGTTGGGAATGCACCAGTACTATCTGTGTTGTCTCTATGCGGTGTGAATTTCTTACCATCAGGAAATCCGTCTTCTTGTTTGCCTTCCAATATAATAAAAAAAAATAACCGGCTCAAATTTCATTACTTCATCAGAAAAAAACATGCATTAAACTATGAATGCAAAGTTTTTGAGCTTCAAAAACTAAAAATTTGATCGGTAGAAAATTCAAGACTTAAAAACAAGAATTGAAATCCATTCATTGGCTGACCGATCGTGTAACATTTACACATATAAAACATTTATACAAATTAACTTTAAATTAACCTCCTACTTGTTAGAGTCGACTAAATAGTCTATACTAATATTACAAAGAGGAAGAGGAATGTTTGTTTGAAATGAAAAGGCTCTAAAACTACTGAACCGATTTTAAAAATTCTTTCACTTTTAGAATGCTACATTATTTTTGATTGACATAGGCTTTGTTTTATCAAAATCAGTTTGTTTTATCAAAATCAATTTTGATTGAATTTAAGTTATTTGTACCAAAGACTACGTAATTACATTCGTGCCTATTTGCTCATACATTTTAATGATGTAGGTAATTTTACTAAAAACCGTTGACGGAAGCTATAAAACTTGTCTACTAGCTTCAGTGACGGTTAGAAATAGAACTTTAAATTTATTTGGTAAAGTTAAGACTTTGGTTTCAAAGTTTTACTGTCAGTTTCCCAGTGTCGGGATGGGATAACCTCATCGTCTTCTAATGGGAATCTAGTAATTTATATTACTTTTTTATGATATTGCAAGGCAAACAATCAGATAAAAGTTGCGTTGCCAACCTGAGGCCGCGATGTCAGGCCACGAGCAAAAGTAAGTTTACCGCTTACCTTACCCATTGCACTAGAACACGTCATGACATTATGGTGGCAGGAACAGGTAAGGCGGTGGTGCCAATCCCACCTGGATTGGCACAACTCTACCACCTAGTCAGATGTCACGATGTCAGTGACGGTAAGCCTATGTTCGCCTTTTACAATCTGCCTGGCAAGAAGGCAGATGGTCTATTCTACAAAGGAGCCCGCACCAACACGGGGAATCCTGGATTAATCCTAGTAGATCTGGGAATAATTAAGAGTTTCATTACTTTGCAGCCCCTCCCTCAAACTAGTCATCCCTATTCCATGGACTTATTGGGTCATTGTGGTCGCTATTTATGCTTCAAGGCAGAGTAGCCGATAGATTAGCATAAGTAGCTTAGATTTCAGTCATAAGAGAACGACTCAGCAGGGGGGACCAGGTCCGCTAAATAGAAAAAAACATATCTGCATCTTTGCAAGGCAGGTTGTAATAGGCGAGCACAGGTTAAAATTTAAACCAGTACCACCCTCTGTGGTATTGCGGTCCGGCGTCGGGCTTGATTTCTTGAGGTCCCGTGTTCGATCTCCGGGTCGGGCATCAATAAAATAAGCAAATGTAGCCCGGAATTAGCTATGTGCCCAGTTGGCGATAGGCTTGCCACCTATCACATTGTGGGACTTAGTGCCTTCAGCTAGTCGTGTGTGCCCTGATTGTGCCTCCGCCTAGCCCTTCGGGGATATGGGCGTGAAGATACTTTTACATATTGTCTTTAGTAATAGGTACTATTTGTACTGTTAACGTAGGTGGGTAGTTCGTTTGTTATCGCAAGAAAGTTTCATATTAATATAGTGCCGTGAACCCAGAAATTACTCTCTGTGTAACTTAGATAAGAATTATTAACTCGCGTCCCGTAGTTTATTTTCATTTCACAAACTTTGTAGTCCTATGTTCATAAAGTTTTATTAGTACTGCGTTTGTTACCTGTGGTTATTTAATGATGAAATTAGATTTAATAATATAATTTAGATTTAATAATAATGAATTCGTCCCTTGAGTTAGAACTTCTTTGGTCCTTAATCAAAATTGAATATTTTATAATAAAAAAGGTTTTATTATATAATACAGAGCTGTATTTGAACATAAGTAATGTTAAAATTATAAATGCTTGATGTTAATATCCATAATGTCGCTAGAAACCATGTCATTCATGTCAGTTTGAACAACAATATCTAAATCGATACTTTTGTTTTGTTATATAATAAAAAGCCGAAATTAAGATAAAACCTCGGTTCGAAGACACCATAGATATTATAGGTGCGTTGCTATCCTGTGGGCTGAGGTGCTAGGCCTGACGTGCAAGTCTACCTTACCCTCCGGACTGAAACATGGTAATGATATTATGGCGGTAGAATTAGATGAAGCGGGAGATCTGTCGGTGGATGTTGCTGCGCAGCACTCTAGGCCAGTGGCCTTGCTTGCTATGTGTCCATAGCTATATTCCATGTAGCATTTGTTCGTTTTTTATGAGCAGCCAGGCAAGTGCAGTCTTTTCTACCCAGATGACCCGGGCTACACGGAGATAACTGGAGCCGCTACAGTAGTATGCCATTGACCGACATACACATTAGTCAAGTTTGACTTATACCAAAATATGTACAATAAGATATTACGAGTACATAAAAACTTTCTTTTTTTGAGACCCGTTTTTGAAGTAAAAACTTCAGCAGCGTTGCGAACTTTTTTTGAAATGGGTAAAAACTTCTAAACTCGCGTCAGGATACGTGACCCGATATTTCGTAAGGCGAAAATTCGTAAGACGGCGCAGAGCGCTTTCGCGAATAAGACGGCGCAGGACGTTTGCGCGTATATTCGTGTTGTCATGTTTGTGTACAATAGCGCAAGAAATGAATATTGTATTCTACCACATAAATGATAGTACTTTCATACTGATAACTAAAGCAATTCGTGCAAACCTAACCATTCCAAAATATCAAACATGCACAACGTTAATATTTAAGTTTTCACTTCTTCCGGCACTCCTGGCGTGCAACCCAGTAAGATTTTTTTATAATGTCTGTTTATACAGCTCAACCAAACCTTAAATTATTATTAATTATTTCTTTGCACAAACAAAATTAAGAGACTATTGGACCAATTTTAACTAGGTTTTTTTTAAAGCATAATATTCCCAATTAAAAACTAAGCTATGTGTTATTGAACCCTTCATAAAGAACGATCAAAGATTAGAAATGAAGGGTTGAATCGTAACTAATCTCATGAAGGGTATAGTGATATTTTTTTTAATAAAAATACATTTTCCTATAAAGATTTTTATACACCTTTGTTATCCATTTTCTTCTGCTTTTTAAAACCGTCTTCTATCCATTTTTTTTAATATGCAAAAATGCGTACTTTTTTGGGTTTTCTTTATTTAGAGTTAGGTAAATCTTATCTGTCTAATCCAATGACGTTCTATACACAAAAGACTTATAGATCTTTGATTATATCTTCATAGGTATAGTAATGTTAAAATTAAACAAAACTGCAGAATTTCTTTCACACTTTCTTTCAATTCGGATTTATTTCAAAATAATAGCGTTTATAAACGTAATCTCAATCTGGAGCTCAAAGACATTAATATCTACAGTGATACTGATCATTGGATTAGTTCAAAGGAAGGAAATAAGTGTATTGGAAATGATTCTGGGAGTTGGTTCTTAAACTAATATTATAGTAATGCCCCGGTTACCCTCGTAATCGTACCAAGCGGCCTAGTGGGTTACTATTGTTACTTTTGAAATTCGATTACATGCAAATTGGGATCGAATAAGTCATTTTAGGTACTCTTGAACACAATACTAAAGTGTTACTAACATTTAGTTAATAGGTATCGGATTTTTTATTTTTTTTTAAATAAATGTTGATAATTCGCTAGTACTATATTTGAACCTCAAATGGCACGTCTGATGCCAATTTAAAATTTACATGAAATCGAGTTTTACGAGTAACCCTACATTTTTTTGAATTTGGATTAGGTTCTGAAGAGCCCTGATTCAAAGTTGATCATAACTTCTCGAAGGTGGATTTTACCTCTTATCGGGAGTGGATTTCATCTCTTCTCGGGGTTGAATCTATTTTCATTAATAATACGACGATGAACAGATCGACTAACTTTAAGAAACTTTTATATTTTGTATTACAAAGTTTTTTTCTGGAAGTCAATTCTGTTTAACTTTTTCAGCATTTTTAGATCAATTACTACGGTTTAATTCAAAGAGCAAATATTTTATAAAAAAAAAACTACGGTTTATGAAAAGCAAGTGTGCTATCACAAATATTTGCTTTAGGGGATGACCAAGAGATCTACAGTTGAATTATAGCATTTAAAAACTCAAACAACACACCTGAATCAGAAAAAAAATATTCACGTGAACCATACAAAAGGTACTTGTGCGCGTCGACCTTTTTTATATGCTACCGCCGGATCGGAATCGCGGCCTCAGAAGATCCGGCGAAAGAAACTCAGCGGGCTTGTCTTTTTTCAATATTAATAGTTACAATATAAGCTAGATAAAAAAATACAAATAACAATCTTAAGTTAACTTAAATAAAAAGCATGACAAATAATATTACAAACTGCAGTGCGAGATTGATATTTCTTTTTCCAAGAATTTTCGTCTTTAAAATACTCTGAGATTAATTTTTTTTAAGTGTTATCTTGTACTAACATTACGGGGTTTTCTTTGCTATTGTGTATATGTGTGTGCTTACTGTACTCAGATGACAAATATCGCCTTCTGGGCACTTATTCAATCCCGGGCAACCTTGTTTTATTAGAAAATTCAAAAAACACATTTAAATAATCTGACCAAGTAGTCGAAACTGGGATCTCATAAAATCTCGTAATCACTCACAGAGGCGATTATTATTAACCTGATTAATTATGTCATTAATTATGTGTGTTAGGCAGCTATTAATTATATAACTTAATTAAAGGGTTGTATTTTCAAAATGGCCGACAGGCAATATAATAACCAACCGCAGTTTATAATACAGATTGCATCCTGTGCACCATGAATAAAGTAATAAGTTTACTTTGTGTTATTTACAAGCATTTTAATTAAACATTGTACACGTTTACACTTTAAATTACAAACTGTAATTAATTTACTAATAGTTGGTTGTTTGAGGGGTTATCGTAAATACCTACGTTTTTTATTAATAAAGGTGGACTAAAGTAGGGGTATAGTTAAGTTAACATTATAGTGCTGATAGCAGGTTAAACCTTAAAGTATTTACTCCGTGTTTATTAGTAGGGCAGCTACTCGACTATGATATAAGGGTTTGATTCTCGATGGGGGCTCGGAGCAAGCATTTGTATGATGAACTTTTTTATGCCAACGTTTAGTGGCATTCAAGTCTTGGTGGTTAAGTTTATTCTAGTATCTATTTAGGCATTTCTATATGTTTAGTAATAGCTTTCCCCGTGTTGGCCCGGGCTCCTTTTGCAAATAGACCAATAAAAGGTGAGCATAAACTCACCGTCACTAACACCATGACATCTAATTACGTGGTAGAGTTTTGCAGCAACTCGTCCGGATTGGTATCAACCCCTCACGTATTCCTGCCGACATAACGTCAGTGTTTGCCGTTGATGTTTCCGGTTCGGAGAATAAGGTAGGCGGTATACTTACTTTTACTAAGGTCTAAGATCCTGTCTTCAGGTTGGCAACGCACCATTATCACATTTGGTGTCTCAAGGTGGCGTAAACTTCTAAAAATCAGGAAATCTGCTTGCTTGCCTTCTAATATCATACAAAAATAATTTTCTTAACTAAATGAACCCTTTATACGTCAATATCTTAGAAACTTACGTACTTACCTTGTTTTCTATTTTTGTCATTTAAACTACCCTTACTTCCTTAATAAATTTAAATTCTATAACTAGCGGCCCGCCCCGGCTTTGCGCGGGTATGAAATGTAAACCTTTCTCTACAATCACTTTAGGTGTTAAAAAATCTGCATCAAAATCCGTTGCGTACTTTTAAATATTTAAGAATCGCCTCTGTGGTATAGCGGTCCGGGTGTTGGACTTGACTGCATGAGGTCCCGGGTTCGAATCCCGGGTCGGCCAACAAAAAGAAAATTGGATTTTTCCAATTTTCTAAGTAAAAAAATGTTGGTTGGGATTGGAAATGTGCCCGGTTGGCGATAGGCTTGCCACCTATCACATTGTGGGACTTAGTGTCTTCGGCTAGTCGTGGGTGCCTTGGTTGTACCTCTGCCTACCTCTTCGGGGATATGGGCGTGAAGATACTTTAAGAATACAAAGGGACATAGGGACAGAGGAAGCGACTTTGTTTTATACTATGCAGTGATCATAAAAAAAACTATTGAAATCCTACGTCCTAGGTAATCGCAGGTGAATATCATAGTCAAGTTTTGCTTCGCAACTATTAAGTAATAGGTATAATGTTTATTACATTACATATCTTCACGCCAAGTCCCTTACGGGGTAGGCAGAGAGTATTGAGTGCCAGACCTCACGATCCTGACAAACCTGTCTTGCTTCCTTTACATTCATAACCTTTGTCATAATGTTTATAATTATTTAAATGAAATTTGTTTGCTTACTAGCAGTTTCACGCTGCTGCGCCTGCGGAACTTGGCCTCTACTGCACCGATTTTGATGAAACAATACCCATGTCACTCAGGGATAATGTAGCAATCTAAAGGTGTAAGAATTTTTGAAATCGGTGTAGTAGTTTTGGAGCCTATTTATTTCAAACAGTTAAATAAATAATATTAGTCTAGTAGTTTTGGAGCCTATTTATTTCAAACAGTTAAATAAATAATATTAATCTAGTAGTTTTGGAGCCTATTTATTTCAAACAGTTAAATAAATAATATTAGTATAAATATATAAATATGTGTGTATTTTGTATTAATTTTGATCTATAGTACTTATCTTTCATACAATAATTTAGTATATTCTTAAGTGTATCTGTATAGTTTAAATAAATAAATATCCCTGGAAAAGTTGCACAAATTGAATCTAACCCCAATCTAAACTAATTATATTCTTGTGTTATGAGTGCTAGTCAACGATACTAATACATAGAAACATTTTAATAGATACTAGAAAAAAAATAATAAACACCCAGACCCGGAAATGCAAACACCTAAATGTTCATCACACAAATGCCTGCCCCCGTCGGGAATCGAACCCGAGCTTCGAGTTTGTTTGATATAGTTAAGCGTGTACGTTAGCCACTCGACCAACGAGGCGGTCAAAAATGGTGTGAAAATAATCCCAGGTTACAAAATCTATTCAGTTTACTTAAATGAGGTTTTTTCTACTAAAATTTTTAGCAAAATCATCTTTGAAAGCCTAGCAGCTGTCGTCTCTTAAAAATGTATAAGGTTATTTACGTCTCTAGACGAGTGGAACGAAGAAATATTAGCGTAACTTTAAGTCGTGTTATTTTTGTGATAAACTATGAGTTATTGTCATTTCAGACTTATTTAAATGTCTCGTGCTACTTTTGCGGTTCAAATAATCCATGCCATTACTGATATTAAGAATGCAAAAGTAAATCTGTCTCTCTATCTGTTTTATTTTCACAGGTAACCCGTTAAACCGATTTTAATGAAATTTGAATTACAAATTTCTAAAAATCCTAGTTTGAATACAGGCTACTTTTTTAAAAAAAATTAACACATTGTGGACTTACTGTCTACGGCTAAGCATGGGTGCCCTGGTTGTGCCTCTACCTACCTCTTCGGGGATATGGGTGTGAAGATACTTAACTTTATTTTCTACTGGTATCAATTTATTTCTATTTATTAACGGAGAGTAGTAAATATACCTATCATCGTTGGTATTAGCATCGTTGACTATGACATGACTTTTAGGCTAGTGTTATGGGTGTTGGTCAACATGAAAATACTTAAATAGATATCAGAACCAATTTAATAAGCACACCCAGGCCCAGAAATACAGACATCTAAATTTTAACGATTAAACGATTTTTACGCTAGTGTTATGGGTGTTGATCAACATAAAAATACTTAAATAGATATCAGAACCAATTTAATAAGCACACCCAGGCCCAGAAATGCAGACATCTAAATTTTGACGATTAAACAATTTTTACGCTAGTGTTATGGGTGTTGGTCAACATAAAAATACTTAAATAGATATCAGAACCAATTTAATAAGCACACCCAGGCCATTTTTACGCTAGTGTTATGGGTGTTGGTCAACATAAAAATACTTAAATAGATATCAGAACCAATTTAATAAGCACACCCAGGCCCAGAAATACAGACATCTAAATTTTACCGATTAAACAATTTTTACGCTAGTGTTATGGGTGTTGGTCAACATAAAAATACTTAAATAGATATCAGAACCAATTTAATAAGCACACCCAGGCCCAGAAATACAGACATCCAAATTTTAACTATTAAACGATTTTTACGCTAGTGTTATGGGTGTTGGTCAACTAACACCCATAACACAAATATATAACTTGCTTTGGGGAATTTTTGTAATCTCACCACAGAGTAAACGATTTTTAGGCTAGTGTTATGGGTGTTGGTCAACATGAAAATACTTAAATAGATATCAGAACCAATTTAATAAGCACACCCAGGCTCAGAAATACAGACATCTAAATTTTAACGATTAAACGATTTTTACGCTAGTGTTATGGGTGTTGGTCAACATGAAAATACTTAAATAGATATCAGAACCAATTTAATAAGCCCACCCAGGCCCAAAAATACAGACATCTAAATTTTAACGATTAAACAATTTTTACGCTAGTGTTATGGGTGTTGGTCAACATAAAAATACTTAAATAGATATCAGAACCAATTTAATAAGCACACCCAGGCCCAGAAATACAGACATCTAAATTTTAACGATTAAACAATTTTTACGCTAGTGTTATTGGTGTTGGTCAACATAAAAATACTTAAATAGATATCAGAACCAATTTAATAAGCACACCCAGGCCCAGAAATTCAGACATATAAATTTTAACGATTAAACGGTTTTTAAGCTAGTGTTATGGGTGTTGGTCAACATGAAAATACTTAAATAGATATCAGAACCAATTTAATAAACACACCCAGGCCCAGAAATGCAGACATCTAAATTTTAACGATTAAACGATTTTTACGCTAGTGTTATGGGTGTTGGTCAACATGAAAATATTTAAATAGATATCAGAACCAATTTAATAAACATACCCAGGCCCAGAAATGCAGACATCTTAATTTTAACGATTAAACGATTTTTACGCTAGTGTTATGGGTGTTGGTCAACATGAAAATACTTAAATAGATATCAGAACCAATTTAATAAACACACCCAGGCCCAGAAATGCAGACATCTAAATTTTAACGATTAAACGATTTTTACGTTAGTGTTATTGGTGTTGGTCAACATAAAAATACTTAAATAGATATCAGAACCAATTTAATAAGCACACCCAGGCCCAGAAATGCAGACATCTAAATTTTCATCACGCAATTGCCTACCCCCATCGGGAATTGATCCCGAGCCTCGTAGTTGGTCGGTGGAGTTAGGCGTGTACGCTACGTCCTGGAGTTAGGTCGTAAGCTAGGCTCTCGACGATCAACAATCAGTATAAATTTAATTAACTTAAAACTTAGTAATAAAATTAACGAACTTTGTAATTGGTCATAAAGTCGTCCTAGTTAAAATGTAAAGAGCAATGTGATCAAATCTGAAACAAAACTTTGGTAAACAGTATTTCTTTCCATTTAATATAAAAAATGAAAATGGGACAAGGTCGAGGAAAAGTTAACAAAACTCTGGTTCTCAATCTGAATCACTTATTCCCAAGGCGACCACACCAATATACACTTAAACGACTTTCCAAACATACATTTTATCAATTTTTCGTAATGGCTTCCTCATTGCTCTTATTGAACATTGTATAATAAGCTAAGCTTTTATAGTATTACCGTCGTATGAACAAACTTAGACTAAAGTACACCAAGGTTATTACAGACTATAATGTCAACTTAAATCAATTGTTTGTTGCTATCAAACAAAGAGGAGTTTGTTACAACTAGTCTACTCGACAAGTTAAAAATGGTACAAAATACAAATACTACTCTTAAAATTATGTGCGACAGCTCATTAGATCCGGAATGACGTCTAGAAAAATGTGCCAAAAGCGTGTAATAGCACATAAAAAATTGCAAAACTTATAAACAATTGAAGATGAAAAAATGGCATTTCGTTTTTTGTTTAATAAAATATTAATATTCAAGAAATTGCAAAAAAAGATTCTGTAAGAAGACGAAATTTTCAATCAAAAACTCCTAACTCCTTGAACTCTATCTCCATTATTTATAATTTTAATTTTACGCTGAAAATAGGTCTCCGCGCAAACACTTTTAGATTGCGCGCGTGGCGTCAAAAGCGAGTACGGCACATAATTTATTGAAGATATTGAATATTTTTCTTTAATTTGAAAAGATATGGTGTGTTCTGAACACTATAAATAATTTATTCCGGTTGGAAATTTTACTTAAAGTTAATTTTTCAACAAGTTAAACAATTGTTAAGTTACGAAATTTTCTCGAACTACTGTCTTAATTGTAAGTGAAAAAAAATGTTTAAATAATGTTCGTAAAAAAATTTCGCTTCGTAGAGCCTTGTTTATATACATACCTAACAAGATCGTGCCATAAAAGTTATTACACTTTGTTTATAACAGTTTTTTACTTAAACAACATTAAGAAAGAAAGAAAAGAAAAACTTAAATATCTACAATATGGTTATCAAATAAAATAGATCGTGGAAAGCAATTTAAAAAACAATGTGACGTCATTATAAATCCAATACGGCGAACCATCAAAGATGACGAAATAGTCGTTTTTAATGAACTTCTACTATATGGTTATCAAATGAAAGAGCTCGTTGAAATCAACTCGAAAAATAATGTGACGTCATTTTAAATTCGATATGGCGAACCACCTTAGATGACAGAATAGTTATTTTATTGCACTTCTAAAACATGGGTGTTATACGAAAGGGAGTGTTGAGAGCAACTCGAAAAGTAATGTGACGTCATTCTAAACTCAATATGGCGGACCATCCTAAATTAAGGAATTGTTATTTTTAATGTATTTCTTCAATATGGGTATCAAACGAAAGGGTTTTGCCAAAAATAATAAGAAAATAATGTGACATCACTTTAAATCCGATATGGTGCACAACTGAAGTTTTTTGTGCTTTCCTATAATTAAAGGGATTGCTGAAAAAAACACAAAAGGACACAAGTTGATCTAATTCCAAAGTAAGCAAATGATATGCTTGTGTTATGGTTATTAGACAAAGACCCCATGACCGCATTCAACTTAGACCAATTCGAATTGTCAATGACCGGGCAATTACCAATCGGCTTGATTCTTTAGCGTTGCGTAGAGATGTTGGGCCACTCAATGTTCTCTACCACATTTATCATGGGGAATGCTCTGAGGAGTTGCTTGGTTTAATTCCAGTCGCTGATTTCCACCTTCGGACATCGCGTCAGAGCTTAAGGTATCATGCCCATCACCCCGATGCGTGGCGATCTACAACTGTGCGATTCCGAAGACATTTTTTACCCCGTATAACACCTTTGTGGAATCAGTTACCAAGGGCGGTATTCCCAAACGATTATAACTTAGGAACCTTCAAGAAAAGAGCGTTCTCATTCCTTAAAGGTCAGCAAGGCATCTGCAAAATTGGTGTTGCGAATGTCCGTAGACGGAGGTGATCACTTTTCACCAGGTGACCCACTTGCTCGTTTGCCTCCTCATCTATAAAAGAAGACGCTAATACCAAAGGCGATAGTTATATTTACTACTTTCTGCTAATAAATAGATACCATTATAAAGTAAAACATCTTCACATGCATATCTCCAAAGAAGAAGGCAGTGGCACAACCAGGGCACCCGCGACTAGCCGAAGAAACTAAGTCTCGCAATGTGATAGGTGGAGAGCTTTTTGCCACATCCAATCCTAGCAATGTTTCTTTATCAGGAAATTTGGAAAACCACATTTTCTTTTTGTTGCTCGACCCGGGAATAGAACGGGGACGCGGGAAGAATTTTTCATATAAACTATTATAGTCATTCGGGGTTTATTTCTTTTAAAGTAGCCTGTGTTTGAACCAGGATTTTTAGATATTTGAATATCAAATGTCATCATAATCGGTTTGGGGGTTTACCTGTGAAAGTAAAACAGTCAGAAAGACAGACCGATTTAGTTTCGCATTCTTAATATTAGTAATTGTATGGATTGTTCAAACCGCATAAGTAGCACCTACGAGACATTTAAATCTGAAATAACAAAAACTCATAGTGTATCACAAAAATAATACGACTTAAAGTAACGCTGACATTTTTCTTTTTTCCACTCGTCTAGACGTAAATAACCAAGTATACATTTTTAAAATACTTAAGTATTTGTAAGTTAAAAAAAATGTTTAAATAATGGTAGTAAAAAATGTTCGCTTCGTAGAGCCTTTCTTACATACATACTTAATAAGATCGTGCCATAAAAGTTAATAAAAATATTTATACTTTGTTTATAACATATTTGTTACTTGAACAACTTTACTTGGGTTTTCAATTTTTTGTAAAAATCCAAGCAATGTTCTCTATTTTGTACCATTTTCAACTTGTTGACTAGACTAAACACTTATAACTTGAGATCTGCTAGACCAATTTTCATGGTTTTTGATTCGTTGGATTTGTTTCCCTCCCGAATAGCAGAATACGTATATATAACAAAGAAAACTTGACAAATACATAATTATGAAAGATGAATCATCAATACATATAAAACAAAGTCGTGTTACATAGTTAAATTTATTAGGCTGAAAATTGATGGGAGGTAGCTTAACATCGGGAAAGACATACATTCTATCCGGGACAACAGCGAGAAAACTATGAAAAACAACATTTGAATTTTTGCTACAAACTGAACGGGTGGAACGAAGTTTGCCGAAACTGTTCCTCTAACAAAACAACGGAGTTTTCTAATAAATCAACGTTGCCCGTTTAGATACGAGTATGCGCCCGTTTGCCATTTGACTTGCCACGTAGTACATTTTTTTTATGACAATAGAAGGCAAAAAAGCTGACGGATTTTCTGATGGTTAAAAAATTCACGCCGCCTAGAGCCACCAAAGCCACCTCGATCAAAAGTAAGTTTACCGGCTACTTTGCCCTTCTAACTGGAACATGTCAACGGCAAGCGTTGGACGTTATGGCGACAGAAATAGGTAAGGCGGTCGCGGTGGTACCATTTCGGGCGAGTCGCTGCAAAACTCGCCTACCTAAAAATATACAGTTATTTGGAGTTCTATTCTTGGAATAGTGAAAATCTAATAAAAATGTTGCAGTATACCCCTGAAGATTTACAAACAAACCTACAATAGAATTAATTCTAAATAAAGCGCTATTAACACATATGTCCCAGAAGTATGGCACAACTAGCTTTTACCAGCGACTTCGCTCGATTTTAAGTCATTAACAGAGTATCCTATGCTACTTTTGATATTTCGAAGAATATGTGTTCAAAGTATCATAATGATTTTTCCAAAAAAAATATTTCTATTTATTTAATTTTTATATCTGACATGGCTGTAACACTGTCAACGTATCTTGAGTAGTAAGTAGTAGTATGTGGTCTTAAAGAGCGTTATGTGATAAATAACTCGGAAACATCAAACTAAGCAACGGCATCCTAACCAGCCATAAGTCGCGCGTGATCAAACAAAGCCCTAAAGGCACAACAGTGGAATTAACCTCACCTGACAGCATGAGTTTCGAACAAGTGTTGCACTCCCCGAAAGCACACAACCCGGGCTTGTTTCATAATTTAATTAATATAATTAAAACTAGCAATATCTCTTTGTCTATTTTTGACAGAAGGAGACCTTAACCAGTTGCGACCATCCAAACGCTATGAGACTTACGTTCCGTGTTTCTGTGGAAATAAAGTTGCTTCGACTTTTATAGTCTTAGCAGCGATAAGAGCAATAAAATAAACACGTCACCCGCACACTTGCGAATGCACCTGTTGTTTATTTGTAGCAAAGAAACACGTCATTTGTTGCACCAGCTGTACTTGTGACCCCAGCAACTATTGGTAGTTCATGTACGCCAAAAATATTATCACAATATTATCTGTATTCTAGTAGTCCGGCGGCGGACTTGACTTCTAGAGGTAGAGGTAGAGGTTCTAGAGGTCGGACAAAAAAGAATAGGAAATTGTACTTTGATTTTTCTAATTAAAATAACGTTGCCCGGGTTTGAATATGTGCCCGGTTGGCGATTGGTATATTGTGGTACTTAGTGTCTTCAACTATCCGTGGGTGATCTAGTTGTGTTTCCATCTACTTCTTCGGGGATATGGTATGATATACTAACCACCCACAGAAAAAAAACAGTGGCGCTTTTTTCTTGTAGTAATTTGGTTGTCAAATATCAACGCAAATCTTCCTCGGGCCGACTCCACCAGTACCCACATTCACATTTCATCAATCTTTCATCTGCCATCTTTCAACACGAATAGGATTCCACGTGACCGAACCAACGCCGACGGACCAACTAAGATAACCGAAATTTTTGAAGTGAAAACTTCTTTAGTGGCGTTGCGCACTTTTTTTGGAATGGGTAAAAACTTCTAAACTCGCGTCAGATCGTAAGACGGCGCACTGCGCATGCGCGAATATGACGGCGAAGGTCGCATGCGCGAGATCTAAAATAAAACGTAGATTCATTCCTGTTCTTGTATTGCTTACATATTTTCGAACAGTACAGGATTCGCAATGGATAATACCAGTACGAGTGAGTGTAAAACAGTCGTGAAAAAACAGTTTGTGGTAGATAAAATAAATATTAGTTTAGTGAAACATCTTTCAAATTGTTTGCGACTTGTATGTATATCATAGTTCCTTAGTTAATAGAAATTACAGTACAACATTTTGAAGAAGTTTAGCTGTTTTCGAAAAAGTTGTAAGTTTAACAAAGGAAATAATATTAGAAGGAAAATCGATAAACACACATATGTTATATTGAATTGAATTATGTATAAGTTTGAAAAATTAAGAATTTCATCACATTTTATCTTTTAAGTAATACTATTTTAACTGGCCCAGGTAAATTATGAAGTGGCCGTACTAGTAGGTAGCGTACTGAAGTTTCATAGTTTAGCACCGAGTAGTAGTAGTACTAATAAGGTGTACTAGTACATTTTACGGATTGAACGATTACAGTGCGAACCCAAAAATGTCCGATTAACACAAGACTATTGTATTATACCACATAAATGATAGTACTTTCATACTGATAATTAAAGCAATTCGTGCAAAATTATGACCGCCTCGTTGGTCGAGTGGCTAGCGTATTCGCCTAGCTGCATCGACGAATCGCGAGGTTCGGGTTCCCGACGGGGGCAGGCATTTGTGTGATGATGTTTGCATTTCCGGGTCTGGGTGTTTATTAAATTTATTCTTATATCTTTTTTCTTTATTTAAGTATTTCTATGTAATAGTATCGTTGACAAACACCCATAACACAAGCTATATAATTTGCTTACTGTGGAGTTAGATTCAATTTGTGTAACTTGTCCAGGAATATTTATTATTCCCTAACCATTCCAAAATATCAAAAATGCACAACGTTAATATTCATGTTTTCACTTCTGACGGCACTCCCGGAGTGCAACCCGTCGTTTTTTTTATGTGATGACAGCGAACAAGCTTACGGCTTTCCTGAGTGTGAAAGACAGTTGTCCTTGTATACACTATAGATGTTGTAGGTGCATCACTTCCCTATAGCCAGAGTGTTACCTCAATTATGTAAGTCTACTGGCTACTCTACTCTTCGCTATGGAATATGCAATGTCATAATTACGGCAGGAATAGTTAAGCCGATGGATCCCTACTTGGATGAATTGCAGCACGATACTCCAGGCACGCCCAGTAGTTGGCAATCTTCACATCCTTATCCCTGAAGGGATAGGCATAGGCACAACCAGGGTACCCACGACTAGCCGAAGACACTAAGTCCCACAGTGTTATAGGTGGCAAGCCTATCTCTAACCGGGTACATTTCCAATCCCAGGCAACGTTATTTTTTTTTAAATTGAACATATACATTTTCTAGTTCTTTTTTGCTGTCTGACCCGGGAATTGAATTTGAAGTTGGTAATTATCTATTTGACCTAGACTTGCCTATTACGCGCTACCTGGCAAGAAGGCGGATGATCTATTCTACACAACCGATCCAATAATTAATCGATGCAATGGGTAGTACGTTTTTTTGTGTTGCTGTATTAATTTAAATGTTGTTTAGCAATCAAAACGTTGAAGAATTTGGAATTAGTTACCCCAGTTCGTAAGGTGTCGACCTAATGAATATTTATGTCAGCACTTTGTTAGTGATTTATATAATACCGCATTTGAATAATAATTCTTAGAAAGTTAATAAGGAAATATTAAGAGAAAAGCGGAAATGAATAACGAAGGCTTTTGTTTATTGTTAAAGTAACTTGTATAGGTGTTTTCTTAAAATGTTTGGCCATTATAAATTCAGAAATAAGTTTGTTTGTTTCTCTTAATATTACGTTGTACTGGAAAATTATAAAAACTAGTAAACATTGGTTTTCGTTAGGCTTAGTCCAAATTTAATTGTAATTAAAAAAACTAGTAGTCGCCCATTGGTCGGAATTCAACAAATTTTAATACCTTGTTGATAACAACGCCGTCTTCATTTCTCAAGACCAACCACTTTGTTTTCAAACTTTTTATTGCGCCATCTGTAATATTTTATCTTTATCATCGATATATTTGTTTGTGTGTGTCAAATGCATGATGGTGTGAGCAATGTTTTATTTATTGATTTAATGTACTTCATTAACATTATTGTTGAAAAATATTAGCGTTCTGCACTTCTCCTACACATAAACTATAAGTGTGCCAAATTCAGACGGATTTTCGCTACATTTATCCCAATTTCTTTATTCATGAGAACTTTCTTCTGGCAATAAATAACACCACACAAACGTATTAGCAAAATTAGTTCATTCGACCAGGCGTGATGCCATGACCGAGAGAAATGGGTATCATTTTTTTTAACGTAAATATAGATGTAAAAAATAACGTGTTGGTATTACTATTTTCTCTGCGAAATCCCTGTTTTTGTTTTATTTGTAAGAACCTTCTTGTAAGAATAACTAATAAAACGAGTTTTTTTTATTTTTTACCACGGGAAATTCACTAACCAACTCCAAAAAAGGAAGAGGTTCTCAATTCAACAACTTCTTTAGCGGCGTTGCGCACTTTTTTGAAAATTCGTAAGACGGCGCAGGGCGCTTGTGCGAATGTTCGTGTTGTCATGTTTGTGCACGATAGCGCAATAAATGAGTATTATATTCTACCATATAAATGATAGTACATTCATACTGATAATTAAAGCAATTCGTGCAAAATTATTCCCTAACCATTCCAAAATATCAAATTTGCACAACATTAATAAATTCAAGTTTTCACTTCTGCTGGCAGTCCCGGAATGCATCCCGTCATTTTTTTTTAAATATAGGTCGTTATTCCGACGTGATCCCTTATTAATTTTATCACGATCGATATCATGATGATATGGTGGTTTTATGTTTTTTTAATTTTGCATAATTTTTTGACATTTTGACGACCTTATCAATAATGAATAAAGAAAAGTGTATATATTACTAGCTGATTCGGCAAACGTTGTTTTGCCATATAACTAATTAAATGACGATTGATCAGTTATCGACCCGGGATAAAAAAATAAATTACTAAAATGACTATTAAAAAATAGGGGTTGGTGATAAAAGGGTGAAAATTTAGGGTTGTATGCTGTATCATAAAAAACTAAAAACAAAAAAAAATGTCTGAAAATTACAAAAAAAAATTTAGGGGTGGACCACCCTTAATATTTAGGGAGATGAAAAATAGATGTGTGGCCGATTCTCAGACCTACTCAATATGCTTATAAAATTTCGTGTGAATCGGTCAAACCGTTTCGGAGGAGTTCAAGTTTGAACCACATGACACGAGATTTTATATATTAGATTAGGGTAACTCATAAACTATTAGTAAAATGTTTATAAAATTTATGTGCTACCATTTAGGAAACATTTGCAATCTTTTGAAAAAAGAAATCAAATGGCGACATAGAGGTGGTGCATGAAACAGTTGGAGTTCGTACAATTCTATTACGCTTTACATTTGTAATTTTTTTAACAGGATACTTACGATCTCTTTTTATTTTATTTGTCGACACTTAATTATTTTTATGTAGGTAATATAGATTGGAAGTATTATGTATTTAATTAACTAAAAAGCATGTCATCTAACACAATCTTGTGCGTGTTAGTCATAATAAAGGGGTTTATTTATTTAATACATAATATCTAACACAAAATATTACACGTAAAACAACATTAACCTCGTTTTTTAATTTCCTCAGGGACGTGTTTGGTTCACGCTAAAGTACGAGTCGGGGACAGAGACCCTCCAAGTGCATATCATAAAAGTGAAACACTTGCCATCTCGCACTCCGGCCCTGGCGAACGCATGCGACCCTTACATCAAGTAAGTAGCCTGTGATTTCTCTCTTCCGAAAGCTCTCTCATTACTTATTATGATTTCGTAGAACTATTTGTATTTAATTTTTGAAGTGAAAACTTCTTTAGCGGTTTCTTTTTTTCTAAACTCAGATCGTCTTATTTCTTCTTCTTAATCTTAATTGCTAGATAATTTCTTTAGTTGGTGATGGTGTTGAAAACCTACCTGAAACACCAGAAATTTATATTAGCCATGGCAGTGAAAATATATAAATGAAAAATACATTTTGATCCACAGACTAGTAAGAGAGCTATACGTTTTTTGATCTGATTAGCAAAACTTCAGTTTTTTTTTGCTTAAAAGTCATTTTAGCTTTTAAACAACGAAAAAATATTAAACATAACATACAAATTCTTTATTCATTTGGAATAAAGAGTTTGTATATTATACTTAGTCAAACATACTCAAGTAACCATACTTAAGTATCAAAACGAACTGTTAAATATTTGATGTGTTCAAAATACATTCTTATCATGAAGATAGAAATAATGCTATATTAAAATCAACAGGATCCAACTGGTGCCTGACGAAAGGAGAGTTTTGCAAACGAAACAGAAAATGAAGACGTGTAACCCATTTTACGATGAAACATTTGTTTACCAAGTAAGTGCTTTTTCAGGGAGCTTTTACTGTAATATACCTAATATATTAAAACAACGCTGGTTACATTAGCAACGATAATTAATTTATTATGAATATTTCATTAATTTGCTGCCGAAATCTAGATCTCTTACGCCTTCGTTTTTCTATACCATACTCGTACGTGCAAATAATTACAGTATTCAGCAATGTCGTTTTGCGGTCTGAAAGGTTAAGTAGCCGGTAGACTGGTATTTGAAGCCTAAACACATGGGCCACGCGAGAGAGACGCATCTATAGCACGACACACATCATACACACACACACACACACACACACATCTATGGTTTCTAATAGCCACTGTTAATTTTTAGGCAATGATAAGCACGCAATCTAATTTTTAGTCGAAAAATATATATAAAACGTTATCTTAAGTCTGACCTTACCACTTGGAGAATCTTGTAATCTAATTTTGTGCTTGCAAAAGATATTTTTCCTTAATTCTATTTTTAAAGCTTGTTTGACCTCCTCGTCAGCCTATACGTAACCTAAATGCTGACGCTAAATGGTGATGGAGTCGTTACCTACCAATTCTGGAAGCCATCGTTTAGTAATTTAAGCGTAATAAAACACTTCAAAATAATCCCGAAAGTCATCATTATTAACATAAAATGCTGTACACAAACATCATATTATATACTCGTACATTCCCTGAATATATTGTACTTGTGTTAAGTAAATTTAAATAAAAACGTGTTCATGTTTTTTGGCTCATCCTCATGTCAAATTGTTACTTCAACTTTGAAACTGGAAATGTTTATTCATTAAAACACCATGCACTTATTTTACGTTGTTTGTGTTTGACGAAACAAGCTTAATTAGTCAGCTAATTAACCCTCTGCGGGATTGTTAATTTTAATAAAGCTTATAATGACATGAACTTTGTAATGTAAAATAGAACACGAAAATGGTTTTTATCTAGTTCGAACAAAAAGGTACGCATAGATTTTTTTTCAGCTGGTACTATAAATCTTAAAATCACCTTTAAAAATCACCTCGTCAGCTTCCAAACAAAAAAAAAACGCATCAAAATTCGTCAAAAGACGGAGGAACTACGATGCCACAGACAGACAGAGATACACACGCATGTGAACACACACACACACACACACACTCTCGCGTTAAATTTATAACACTCCTCATTTTGCATGGGAGTTAATAAAAAAATATAAACATATCGATTTGAAAATAAATGAACATGATAAGGAATGCATTTCAGATACAAATTAGAAACAAAAGTTGCTGGTTCAAGTCTCGTCTCAGATGGTTATACTAGTTTACAAAGTCTGTACAAAACGCAGGAATTATTTTCTCGTCAAAAATGCAATGGACTTAATTTTGAAAATGTTGAAATATTTCTAAAACATGGGACGTGTGTTCGATATTTTAAAAAGTTTTACAAACCTTTTAAGTTTTATAAAATAGTTTTTCTTGCGTAATTAAAACAATCTATTAACTGTTTTTTTTTAAATACACAGCTCTCCTGGTGGTAAGAGATAAGCGTGGCCTATAGAGATCATAGATGGTGCAGCTGCATCGGTATCTTATGGGCGAGGTGTTAGGCCAGCTATTTTGCAAGTCTGCCAGCTACCTTGTGCTTAGGACTGGGACATGACACTGTCATTATTGCAGCAGGTATAGATAGGGGGATGGATTCCTACCCGGTCGAGATGTAGTAAAATACTCTACCATCAGTGGTCAGTAAGTAATAGCGCACATAACTTTAACTTGCCTCTTATAAGCTGCCTGGCAGGAAAGTAGATCGTCTATTCCATACAGGAGCCTCAGACCAACACGAAGACATGTATATGTATGTGGCAGTTGTTCAACTATATGCTCGAGTTGGTACCACTGCCTCTCCTATTTTAGCAGCCTATTACGTCATTGATAGCCGCTCTCACATTTCGGCATTTTAAATATTATAACTAGTGAATAAACTTATTTACGGAAAAGTTTTAATATCCCAGTCAAAAGTTTTCATAGCAATATTATTCTGTTTAATGTCTATAGACGACGAGTAAGACATTAATTAAAGTAATTTACTTGCGGAATTTGTGTTTTAAATATGTTATACTAACAAGTTTTTTACACTAAAGTGTACAGTAATTTTATATTTACCTAAAAAATAAAATCTAATAGCACATTACATTTTACAATGGGAACTAATTTTTGAGCTGTTATTTAAATATTCAAGATTTTATTATGATCAGTTTAAAAATGTATAGAGCAGTTACTTAATCGAATAGCGGTTAATTAATTATTGCGACAGTAAAACATGGACTATAAATAAAAAATCAATTAGTCGCTTATTATATCAAAAAAAAAGTATCTTCACGCCCATATCCCCGAAGAGGTAGCCAGAGGTACAACCAAGGCACCCACGACTAGCCGAAGACACTAAGCCCCACAATGTGATAGGTGGCAAGCCTATCGCCAACCGGGCACATATTTTATCTAACAATGTCAATTCTAAAAATAATTAAGCAGTCCAATAATCGAATGAGCGGTAAAAATTATAAAATTAGTGGTTCGATAAATAGTTCGGTAGATCATAGCGAGCAGTGACACCCAAACTCTAATTAATTGAAAAAAGAGGTAAATGTTCATTAGTTGGGTGGAGCTTATTAGCGCGGAGGACAGATTCATATAATTGTGCCAAATTACCGAAAGAGATTGTAATCATACCCAATAATTGTAATTATAATTTGACGCATTATCAAATACCTGCTTCAAAAGCTAAAGAATGATGAAAATAAATATTTTCCGTAGCACTCTCATTCTAACATAACCAACTCTCGCTTAAATTAAACAATGTTGGGATAATCACAGAATTATGAGATGGATGATTGTATTTCTATCAAAATTTGTTTTAGCTTTACGGAAAACCTTGCTCAATTACATTCAAACTTTCATATATTTTAACTATACGTAATTTTTAATTACCGACAGAAAACGAGAAGTGTAATAAGTTTGACATACCTGTGTGAGTGTTTGTATGTGTCTGTCTGTAGCTTCATGGATTTTGAGTGGATAGGCAAATTTCGATACGATTTATTTGAAAGTTGTCGTAACCATTAGAAATAAGTTTTGTCAGAGTTCATTAAAACAATTTTAAGTTAAGGATATAAAATCTCAATTTAAATTCGTGATGTTTTGCTAACTTAACTATATTATAAAGACGTTGCTACCGCCACTGAAACCAAATTCCAAATCCAGTTCCAAATTCTTGCACCTTTTTCATCATACTTGTTCCAGATACATGTTAAAATCACGATCTTCATGCTATAAAATATGAGTTAGAAAAACATGTAACATGCCTTACATCCCGACCTCAGGTTGGCAACGCACCATTACCACCTTTGGTGTCTCTAAGCGCGTGAATTTCTAACCATTAGGAAATCCGTCTGCTTCTAATATCATAAAAAAAATGTACGGTCGAATTGAGAAACTTCATCCTTTTTTGCAAGACGGTTAAAAATTTCATCTTTCATAAAGCAAAGAAAATCTGGCTGTGTAAATCATGGGATCTAGAGCAATAAATAAAAATGGAAACAGGTACCTAAGAAATAGACTGTCTGGATTTACCCAACATCTTATACAATAAATTTACGGATTTTTAGAGATCCACGTTGAAAGAGTGAAGGAGGCCATTATGGGCTATTGTTTATAAAGTTCATATACATTCATATGTATCTTCAAGTCATTCATTCATATATATTGCGTTCAGATATAGCGTGAAACGCTATATTTGAACGCAATGTAATTTAAAGCGTGCGAATGGACACTCGCGTAAAACGCCCTATGCGGATAGGCTCTAACCATATTTATGAAAACAAGTCTACTGTACCGAGAAACTACAATTTAATAACCACAAGTCGAGGACATGTCTGCTTTCCGACCCACTAACTTTTAATATCCAACAAAAACTTTTGTAAATTGGAAATGACTGAGATAGTCGTGTTTTCGACGGACGGATATTGAACATAATAACATTCAAGACATTTTTCGATGATAATTTTATTGCTATTACGAAAAAAAAATCTTCGCCGCCGTATCTCGAACTTGTAGGCAGTGTTACAACCAGTAGAAAGGTATTTTTATTCCCATAAATTGGTAGCAAACCTACCGCCTACCGGGCACTTGTCTTATCCCGGGTGACGTTGTTTTTATTTAAATCGAACCCGGGAATCCATGTAGTTAAAACCAACATCGGACCCAAACCGCGGAGGTGACATTTTTCTTTAAAAATATTTCTATAAATAATTTTTATTGCTCTTTACGTCGCAGATATGCCGAATATTCCTTACAAATATCTTTAACTAGACCTTTAAGAACGAATAATTATCAATAACTTTTTATGTGTACTAATGATTCACAAAAAAAATTAGTAAAGTTTAGAAACCGAACCACGATAAAATAAATTTGTCTCGATAAAAAAGTTTGTCTCACAAAAATACACACTTTTTGGCGTTATTGTCTCTGAAAAAAAAATATTTACATATTTTTTTTTTGAAATATGTTAACAGAAAAAGATATGGGTAATTACAATAAACCCTTTGAATTGAAGAGCTCAGAGGTCTAGTTTTAGAAATTCGTGAGGACATTCGGCATATTTGGGACGTATAGCGCCTTAATGTCAGACAAAGACAAAAAGAAGAGAGAATTTTTGTCGAAAACATGTAATGGAAAATGCATTCAGCATGATTTTGCTTTATTCAGGGTTGCTAGAAAATCGTTGGACCAAAAGTGAACAGCATTATTTAATGATGAATGTAAACTTGTAATCTTTTGCATATTTAACTCTGGCATGGAAATATTCTTGCTTGTTATCCCAGTATTGGTCCGGTTATCGTACGAAGTACGAACAGCACGAAAAACAGCTATGGTGTATATAAGTCGAGGTTATCTTTTACCACCAGAAAAGCCGTGTAGTTGATGGCTATTCTACCGCAAAGCAAAAAAATATCGATGTCATTATGGTTATGGTCTGGTATTTTTTTAGGAAAGGGAGGCGGATAAATAATTATGTCACCTGTTGGACACAGATGTATGATGCATGTATAATACCAGAAGTATCACAGATGTGTAGCAGACCTTTTAAGAAAAAGGTTTCTAGAAAAGAATAAGCATTATTTAATACAACAAACATTGCTAAGTGCTTTTTTCAAAAAAAAAAGATGGGCTGAACTCCGGGAGTCCTCGCAGAAGTAAAAACTTGAATATTAACGTTGTGCATTTTTGATATTTTGGAATGGTTAGGGAATAGGTAATTTTGCACGAATTGCTTTAATTATCAGTATGAATGTACTATCGTTTATGTAGTATAATATAATAGTCTTCTGCTTAATCGGACATTTTTGGATTCGCACTGTAATAGTATAATCCGTAAAATGTACTAGTACACCTTATTAGTACTATTAGTACCTACCTATTAATATTCTGTGCTAAACCATGAAACTTTATTACGCTACCTACATACTCAAATAGTATTGAGATAAAATATGTTGAAATATTTAATTTTTCAGACTTATACATAATTCAATTCAATATAATGTATATCGTTTTTCCTTCTTCTATTATTTCCTTTGTTAAACTTATAACTTTTTTGAAAACAGCTAAACTTCTTCACAATGTTATATTAACTAAGAAACTATGATATACATACAAGTCGCAAACAAATTAAAAGATGTTTCACTAAACTAATATTTATTTTATCTACCACAAACTGTTTTTTTACGATTGTTTTACACTCACTCGTACTGGTATTATCCATTGCGAATCCTGTACTGTTCGGAAATATGTAAGCAATACAAGAACAGCAATGAATCTACGTTTTATTTTAGATCTCACGCAAGCGACCTTCGCCGTCATATTCGCGCATGCGCAGTGCGCCGTCTTACGTTCTGATGATCTGACACGAAATTAGAAGTTTTTACTCATTCCAAAAAAAGTGCGCAACGCCACTAAAGAAGTTTTCACTTCAATTATATAAAAGAGAAAAAACAAAAAGGGGGGTTTTATAAGTTTGCCGTGCCTGTTTGTGTGTACATCTGTGGCATCGTAACTTCTGGAATGGATTGCTTTCGATGTGTTTTTTTTTTGTTTTTTGTCTGAAAGCTCGAGTTTTGGGATGGTACCCGCCACGTTTTATCGGATTATCCGGACCCAATAACCGCGTCAGACGCTATACTCCCTCCTCCCAACTCAAATACAAACTCACAATACAACAACACCACACTACACCGTCGCCGCCGGTCTCGGTGACAAAGACCTCTCTTGCGCCCGGCGCCTAACGCTGGGCGACGAGCCGCCACTACTCCTCCATCAAGTCCACCCAGTAACCAGAACGCAGCACCAAGTCGAGGTACGGTCTCCCAGGAGACAGCTCTTGTTGCTGGCGTTGAAGGTAAAACAGTCCAATCCATTTAAATAATGATGTCTCGGGCTGAGCACTCTGCTCGGCCCACAAAGCTCGGTGAAGTTGTGAAAACCCCGAGGTTAGCAACAAATTAGTCAGTCAAAAAAAAGGAATGGTACTTAGCTACAATGTACACAAAGGTTTAGTCGGGGCTATTTTATAGACCGCGAACAAGAACTCAGGTCTCCTGGAAGAGAGAACGCCTATGGTGATGTTAGTGATAATAGTATCACAAATATTATTTTGTATGTTATTGTATTTGTTAAATGAGATGTTTTGGAATAAAGGAAACAAAAAAAAATATTGAACATTATAGTTAAAACAGATGTTGTGTGGGTATACCGGTTAACAAACAGTTCAGATCAAGATATTGACAGAAAATTGTCTCGGGACCGGGTCTATTAATAGAATATTGTTAGCCCAATAGACATGTTTTGAATATTAATATATACCTAATTATTGTTGCCTACTTAATTCCCTAGGGCGTCATCACTCCACATAATTCGTATGCAAAATCCATAAATGCCAAATAGAGACACGTTCTAAATCCAACTCTCGATAAAATGTTAATTGGGTTTTGCAGGGGGTATGGCTAAAGGTGTATGTTTAAATTGGTATGTGCCTGCGCTCTTTACTGGAGCTTCAGTGTTGATTTTCAATTTCCACAACCAACAACTTCACTACAACCACATTGTAGGTCCCGGGTTCGATCCACTGGTCAGGCAACAAAATGGAAATGTGTTTTTTAAATTTTCTTCTAAAAATGGACAGCAACCCGGTTGGCGATAGAATTGCCACCTATCACATTGTGGACGGTGTCGGTTTGTGCTCTGATTGCACCTCTGTCTACCTCTTCATAATACGAGATTGAAGATTATTTTTACTAATCGTGTGTTTATAGTAGGATCACAGGATTTCCGATAGTAAATGCATCAGCTGCGGTTATTAGTTTAATTATATTGTAATACGATACTTCCGGCATGCGCAAAATGATTAAGGTCGATAATAGATTAGTTTGTTAGCTTCCAATTGATGTAAAATACAATTTACCCTTTTAAACAGTGATAGGGTTTAAAACTGCATGGATAAATCGAATGAAAGCTTTTTGGTATTTAAATATTTGAAATAGGAATTTTTGATATTTGATTAAATCGGTCTTTAATAAAGAGGGAGAACCTCAATGCGCCTGTATGTTTTTTATCTAAGTCATTATTTTTATTCTGGATAAACATTTTTTTTTATTTTTTAAGCTGTTTTTATGTTGTATGACCGCCTCGTTGGTCGAGTGGCTAGCATACACGCCTAACTACACCGATCTACAGCAATGCTCGGGTTCAAAACCCGACGGGGTCAGGAATTTGTGTGATGAACATGTAGATGTCTGCATTTCCAGATCTGGGTGTTTATTAAATTTATTCTGGTATCTATTTAAGTATCCTTCTATGTATTAGTATTGCTGACCAACCCCCATAACATAAGCATATAATTTGCTTACTTTGGGTTTCAATTTGTGTGATTTGTGCATGGATATTTATTTATTTATTATTACTTATTTATTTATGTTTATCCGGATTGAAAACGCAAAAAAAATATCCATGTAAGAATTTAAAAAGAGTAAAAGGTATCCGTATCTGTAGATCGACATATCAGGTCAAAATACACCAAGTACCAAAGGTTTGTTTGTTTTAATGGTTTTTCCGTTTTCCTTAATTTAAGAAGAAGAAAAAAAATAGTACTAAATTTAGTATTTGTTTAGTAATTTTCCCGTGTTGGTCCGGGACTCTTGAGTAAAGTAGGCTATCTGCTTTCCTGCCAGATAGCTTGCAAGAGCGGAGCAAATGCGCCAACCGGGCACATATCCAATCCCGGGCAACATTTTTTTTATGTGAAAATTTGGAAATCTTAAATTTATTTTTGTTGCCCGACCCGAGATTCGAACCCGGGACCTCATGCAGTCAAGTCCAACACCTGAACCGCTAGACCACAGAGGCGATAACAATATAACACTATAACACAATGGTCATAACAATATAACACTATTTTTTCTTTTAGATACCACCAAACAAATTGGAAACGTTAACGCTGAAGCTCTCTGTAGTGGATTCAGGTCGAGTTGGAAGAAACAAGCAGTTGATCGGTCATATAATTCTGCCACTCAGCGAGTTGGAAGGTGTGGCGACTGATGAAGAACCACAGCTATACAAACTAGATATTGAAAAGGTATTTTTAAAATCAACTACAAGTAGTGAGGTTCTGGTAACATTATTGATTTTTTTATACATAAAAGGAGACAAACGAGCAAGTGGGTCACCAGGTGGAAATTGTTTGCCGTCGCCCACGGACATCCGGAACACCAGGAGTATCACAGATGCGTTGCCGACCTTTAAGGAATAAATACTCTCTTTCCTTGAAGATTCCTAAGTCTAATTCCGCCCTCTGTAACTGTTTCTACAAAGGTGTTGTGTGGGGTAAGAAATTTCTTCGGAATCGCGCAGAAATTGGTAAAACTAATATCAGATTTTTACCTTGCAAAAATTTCGTTTTCATTAATGTTAAGAGTACTCTTTCCACTATTTATTTTTTTAAACATAAAATGTATATGTCGTTGAACGACAAACCAACATGGCCTTCATTGAGATAATATTTAAATAAATAATCAAAAATTATGAATATGTTTTGGATGTCACATTTAAATTCGTGCTGCTTTTCTTAAGTTTCAGATTAACAGTATAATATTAATTAAGTGCTTCACCATAAACGAAAAACATATTTTCAGAATACTGAAAATTACTTAATTAAAAATAAATTATGTCAAGGAATTATAGTTTGTATCTTATTCGACCAATTCGGCTTTAATAATTAAAAAAAGAGTGCCGGCAGAAGAAAAAACTTGAATATTAGCATTGTGCATTTTTGATATTTTGGAATGTTTAGGGAATAATTTTGCACGAATTGCTTTAATTATCAGTATGAAAGTACTATCGTTTATGTGGTAGAATACAATATTCATTTATTGGCTACCGTACACAAACATGACAACACGAACATTCGCACAAGCACCCTGCGCCGTCTTACGAATTTTGTGTTATGAATCAGGTCACGTGTACTGACGCGATTTTAGAAGTTTTACCCATTCCAAAAAAAGTGCGCATCGCCGCTAAAGAAGTTTTCACTTCAAAAAATAAATTTTAAAATTCTCTTCTTACTTGATGAAAAATATTTTGCTACGTTCTAACATTCTGTCTCAAATGGAAAGCATACTCATAAAAATAGGTATGCTCTCCGAGGAATTCCTTCCACTGATGTATTAAAGCAATAAACATTCTTTGTAACAAATATGTTATTTATTCAAGGCCTTCACATAATCAAATATATCATACATTTCTTCAGAATATATAAGGTCCTTTTATTCTTTAAAAATTGAGGGTTGTAAATTATATGTTATTCATTTAAGCCATAAAACTTCGCGTTAGCAGATGGCAACTTTATCCTACTCTAAACATACTCGTATAATGCGTAACATTTCAAACAAATTACCATATGTGATATTTATTATAAATTTTGCTTATACATGTATAATTACAAAATAACGGTCACTAGACAAATAATCCTCAATGTATAGGACAAGTCGTGTACCTCTGGACTCACTCTACGAACATTATTTCGTCCTTGCGAATTAAAAATTAATTTTGACAGTTAAACTACAAAATTAAAGACGTCTCAGACGGTTATAAACACGCTTTAACAAAGGTGACCTTGAAGCAAATTTTGTTTCCATTTTCCCATAGTCATTTCCAGGTGGTAGAGTTTCGCAACAACTCGCCCGCATTGGTACCACTACCTTACCTATTCCTGCCTGCGTCGGTGTTTGCCGTTGACGTGTTCTGGCTGGTTTTTGGTGTGTTTACTTAGCTCGAGGCCTATTACTACTAGATTACTACCTTTAGTGTCTCTAGGCAGCGTGAATTTCTTACCATCAGGGAAATTCGTCTGCTTGTTTGCCTTCCAATACCATAACAAAATTGGACTAAATCTATGATTCAGTCGGATGCAAACCAATTTACAACCAGTTTTTACAACGGTCTGGAAGCCCTATTACCTTTCGATCTCGATCCATTTATTATTTCAGACCTTGTAATTTACCAGAAATAAATAGTATTCTTCGAGTACAACATGAGTTCGAAGTCACGCTCTTTTATGGCACAAACGGTGTCTTAAGTATGTAACTTGTATACATGCGATCAATAAAAAAACTGATATTTAAATGCATAAAATACCGCCTAAATGGCCAAGCGGTATAGTGTATCACCTCTATAACCTAGCAGCCTGGGTCTGACTGTATAAGGTCCCGGATTCAATCCCCAAGTCGGTCATTAAATCTACATTTTCCTGACCGTCATACCTGAATGCATGTGCTTTCAAACAAAAAAAAATCAACCCGTCAATTAAAAGTTTGGCATGAAACATAAAAAAGTGTTCAATTGAATTAAGAAACTACTTATTCTTTAAAAGTTGAAAACAGATTTGTTCCTTGTTAGCTGTCAAATTACGTAGGTAACGAAAAACACCGTTTAAAAGAAATCCAATCGGAGTTCCGTTCAAAAAAATCTCATTTAGAATAAACGGTCTCAGTTACACGAGGGATATCGCAGATTCAAATTTATTCAGCCTGTCCGACATTTTACTTCAGTGATTTTTTTCACTGTTGGTGACATTTTAGCATTGGCATTTACAAAACAAACTTTTATTCTAAGCCAGTATTTTCTTTCAATTATACGTAACCGATCTGTTGTTATTGATTAGTATTTATCTTATTTTCAACCATGTTGCATTTGAGATAGAGTTTTAACACTTTAACTGTCCATGCATTATATATAATGCACTGGATAGCTGACTTGACACGTCCGTGCATAATATGAAATGCACTGTGTCAAGACAGTGACCCAGTGCAAAAATAAAAGGTTTTTTATAAGCATTGTTCTATTCTGTTTCTGCTATTTCATAGTGATTATTGTAAATGGATTAATTAATTGAATGTTTTGGTTAACTTGCGGATTTTCATTCCAAATGAGTAAAGATTATTTTTTAATTAAATGTAAGAATAAGAAAATTGTATACTAGTGCATTATTGACAAAATATTTATAAAAAATCACTAAAATGGCCCTTGAATTTATCATAGGGTAGATAGAGCTAAATTATTTGTAGTTTTGTAATTTGTATTTTAAATGCAGCAAATAATAATAAACGTGAGATAATATAGTACTTTTCACAAATATAATAGTTATTAGTTAATACATACATACTAGAAGTTCTTAATAAGCAATTTACATAAAAATAGGTACCTAAATCCATCCACATTCGAATTAAAAAAAAAAAACAAGTATCTTCACGCCCATATCCTCGAAGAGGTAGGCAAAGGTAAAACCAAGTCACCCAAGGCTAGCCAAAGACACTAAGTCCCACCAAGCGATAGATGGCAAACCTATCGCCAACGGGGCACATACCATACCGGAGCAACATTTTTTTAAATTAGAAAATTGGAAAAACCAAATTTTCTTTTTGATGCCCCACCCGGGATTCGAACCTGGGACCTCTGAAGTCAAGTCCAATACCTGGACCGCTAGACCAAGACGCGATAATATGTAAAAAATATCGTCTCTGTGGTCTAGCGGTTCAGTTGTTGGACTTGACTGCAAGAGGTCCTGGGTTCGAATCCCGGGTCGGGCAACAAAAAGAAAATTGGGTTTTTTCAATTTTCTAATAAAAAAAAACGTTGCTCGGGATTGGATATGTGCCCGGTTGGCGATAGGCTTGCCACCTATCACATTGTGGGACTTAGTGTCTTCGGCTAGTCGTGGGTGCCCTGGTTGTGCCTCTGCCTACCACTTCGGGGATATGGGCGTGAAGAAAAAAATACCAATATTGGAAAATCGTTTGCGTGTGGGATTAAGTGTCTTCGGCTAAGCTAAGCTTAAGGTAAATTTACCTAACAGTTCGGGCATACGACCATGAAGATACTTTTTCCAACATTATTTAAACCCCGGTCTGGCACTCGATACTCTCTGACTACCCCGTAAGGGACTTGGCGTGAAGATATGTATGTATGTATTTAAACCCCAGTTCTATATATCGGAATAATAGCATTCCAGTCCCTTTTTTGATAATTCTGCGTTTAACCTACCTTTTTGGTGATTTATTTTGTATATAAATGATTTTTACATTTACATATTATCTTTCGACTTCATTCTTCCTGTCCGATTTCCAAAGATTTATGTCTCCTTCTGGTCCCGTTAGATACAATGGAATATGGAAAAATGGTCCTTGGAAGTTTAGATAACGTGTCAGTTATATTTAGCCCAGGACGTAGAGGTGTAAATCGGCTGTAAAATTTAGGTTCCGCAAATAATTTACCACCAAGTTGTCCCTTTGCCATTAGTTGCTTTTACTTAGGGAATTGGGTTTAATGGTCATTACTAAAAATAAGAAGAGAATATATCCAGCCCTTAATCAAAAGCAACCAACAGCACAACATCAACTTTGTTGTTTAATTTTTTATATAAAAAAAAGGGTTGCACTCCGGGAGTGCCGGCAGAAGTGAAAACTTGAATATTAACGTTATGCATTTTGATATTTTGTAATGGTTAGGGAATAATTATGCGCGACTTGCTTTATTTATTTTTATGCACAAATATTATTATTATTTATGCACAAATATTATTTTCATATCAAAATGCAGGTTGCGTTTCGGAAAAGTTTCGGAGCCTATTCAATTCAAACAAAAAAACAAACCTTTCCTCTTTATAATATTAGTATAGATCTCGCGACGTCTTATTCGCGCATGTGCCCTACGCCGTCTTACGATCTGACGATCTGACGCGAGTTTAGAAGTTTTCACACATTCCAAAAAAAGTGCTCAATGTCGCTAAAGAAGATTTCCGTTCAAAAATCGTGCTTCGTCGCACCACTATAAGGGAAACTGAGCATTTATTTGACTAATTTATCTAACTACACGATAGAAGACATATTTTACTGAAGTGCTTTTCTTTGCGGAAATACTTTACAACCAGGGATTTGATAAATTACTTGTAGTACTTCGTCGTTTGTATTGGTTCGGTGGATTTCCTGGTGATGACTCGATGTCTAACCGAAACTTATGTCGAGTTCGAGTTGGTATATTTTGTGGTGAGTTCTTCAACAATATTGAGGAAGGACGTATAAAGTTGGATTGCTGTTCGAGCTCCTTAATTCGTGGTCTAGTCACGGTGGTGGTCCAGTCTTACTTGGGTATATTTCCACCAAAACAGTAACACGTTTTACGGCGAACCAGTAAAATAGAGGCTTATTGTACATTTGTTACAGTAGATCCAGTATTTGAGATTAAATATAATGGATTTCTTCATGGGAATATCGCTAATAGACACCAAAGGATAAATCTGTACCCCAGAGGTAAAGAATATCAAGTCCAGTTTTTGTCAAATTCATGTTTTAATGCTGTTTTATTGAGAAAAACGTCCTTATCACAATGGTACAAAGCATTAAATCCTACGATGAATATTTTAGAAAATAGCCCCAAGTATAAGACATTATATGATTTGTTACTATCGCGGCATAAGATCTCAACTGATTTTAAGTCTCTATACCTAGATGCTTGTCGCGTACATAATGCTACTTGTAAATTATTGTGTCATCTTGTAAACTTCAGTAATCAATCTGGAAGAGGGTAAGTTCGAAATTTACTTATTAATGTATTAGGAGTATTGATGAATTTGTTAGTGGTGAACAATAGCATATCCACTTAGTTACAAGGGAAATTGATTTTTATTATTTAATAGTAAGTATTATGTTAAAATAAATGATTTTAAACATACGGAATAGATTACAGATTTTAATCTAGGTGTTATTATGTATTTTATGTAGGTATTAACGTAGCCCTACACGGGCTGATTTCTAATAATATCTACATAACTGACTAATCATAAGACATAGGTGTATTGCCCGTGTAGGCCCCGGGATTCTATGTAGAATTGACTAAGTGCTCTCTTACCAAGCAGCTCATAAAAGGTAAGTGAAGGTAACCCAATCTTACACCATCATATTGGCTAGGTGGTAGAATCCTAGGTGGTAGAGTTTAGCAGCGACTCGCCCGGATTGGTACCACCGCCTTACCTATTTCTGCCGCCATAACGTCATGACGTGTTCCGGTTCGGAGGATAAGGTTGCCGGTAAAAGCCGGTGTTTGCCTTTTACTTAAATAAAATAAATAAATTAATTAGGACCGCCCTGCTAGTTGATAGTAGACTAAGCAATCAAACTACTACCTACTTATCTAATCCAAACACACTAGGTACACATTTTTATATATTTTTAGATAAATATTTTTTTCAAGTTATTTTTTATTTACATTTTTGTAATTCAGATTTTCATAATTGGAAGACAGACGTGGAAAACACCCACTTCCTAACAAGACGCCTGACGCTATCAAAGACACCGTTCGCAAGCATATTGACCTGATACCAAAATATGAAAGCTATTACAGTCGTAATCACACTAAACGATTGTACCTTGGGAGTCACTTAAATATTGAAAAACTTTATTTATCTTGCGTCGAATTATGTACATAGGAAAATATACCGAAAGAAAGTATAGCAAAAGCTTGGCTGTAGAGATACATTTTAATACTGAGTATAACCTTGGTTCCAATCCTCCAGCTAATGATACTTGCGATTATTGCGATGACTTTGTTATCAAAAATAAAAATACTACAGATGAAACAGAAAGAAACGTCATTAAAGCAGAACACGATTCACATCTTCAGCAAGCTACCCAGCGCTATCTACTTAGAGCACTCGATAAAACGGATGCTATCGAGAGTCACGGCACCAAAAGTATGATAACGGTAGACTTGCAAAAATATTTTCCCACTCCATGGCTGACTAATAGCTTAAGTTTTTATCGCAGAAAATTGTGGAATTTTAATTTTACTGTTTTGGATTCAGTTACTAAAGAAAGCTTTTGTTTTATGTGGGACGAGACGGTGGCTGGACGTGGCGCCAATGAGATGGCTTCGGGATAAGTTAAGTTTTTTGAGCAGCTTGATGAGGTTGTTGAAGAAGTAACAGTGTGGAGTGACAACTGTGCTGGCCAAAACAAAAATATATTTTTAATAATGGCTTATATGTGGGTACTGTCCCAAAAGAAAAATCTACTAGTTATAAATCACAAGTGTTTACTTAAAGGCCACACACATATGGAAGTGGATGTAATTCACTCTCTTATAGAGAGAGAAAAAGAAAAATCTTCCAGAATTTACCATAGCTACTCCTTGGGACTGGCAACAGTCTATTAAAAACTGTTCAAAAACTAATAAACTTAGAGTACTAAACATGGAAACCAGTAGCTTTACGGATTTTTCCGCATTCGTAGAGGGAACATCAGCTCCATTTGTACATAAAAAGAAATCGACTGAAGGAGAAAACGTAACCTATTCTGCTATCGTGTGGATGCAGTTTCGAAAAGAGCAGTGCAGTTCTATGTTTTATAAAACATCTTTTAATCAGGATACTTTCAAACAAGTAAATTCTGTTCGGAATAAACGAAAACAAGTTCTTATACCTACGCCAAATCCCATACGGAATACTGCAAAGCCAATTTCAAAACTGAAGTATGATGACCTGCAAAAATCATTACAATGGATACCGTCGATATTGCATGACTTTTATAAAAATCTGCCTCACGGTGATGTGCCTGACCTTCCCGAAGCTCTCGAAAATTATTTTTTTACAAACTATTCTTTTTGTACCTGCATCTTTGTCTCTTATAGTATTTTATTACCTATCTTATTGGCGATTTCTTCTTGGACAAAAGTATTAATAAAGGATTCGTTTCAATTAATATTACATGTTTTTTTCTTTTCTTTATTTTAAGTCATATTTTTACTAATTTATTTTAAATAATGCTTTTGCTTAAACATTTATTTAGTATCAAATTCTAAACGTCATTAGAGGTATATAATGGTACGGTATCATAATACTCTTTTTAAAACGATTAATACAATTCGTCTGTAAAGTAGACAACCTTATGTCCGCAAAATCACCCTTGCAGTCATTTTATCGTAGTTTGGTATTTATGTAATAAAACAACGATAGACACAGAACTTAAGAGAATGTAAACAGTTTAAATATTTTTTGAACATTATATCTAAATCTGTATCCAAACTTTGAAGCCTCGCGTTTTTGTGTGTCCTGTAAAGTTTTGCATTTGGCATTTAATATTCTTTACCTCTGAGGTACAGAAATAGACATCCCATGATAGGCAATCAGGAAACTCTGCCTTTCTTCTTTTTGCCTTCGCATCCCATAAAAGACTAATGTTATCTAAACCGTGTAAACTTTCATTGTAAACACATTTTTTAATTGCACTTGTAAAATTTTATATTAGTAAGTTTTAGGTCAGCGTAAGATTTACAAATCGAATCTAACCATAAAGTAAGCAAATTATATGCTTGTGGTATAGATAGTAGTCAACGATTCTAATACATAGAACTACGTTTCTATATAATATAATAAATTTAATAAACAACCAGAACCGGAAATACAGACATCTAAATGGGCAAATATCTGCCCCTGTTAGGAATCGACCCTGAGCCTCGCGCTTAGTCGGTGGGGTTAGGTGTGAACGCTAGCCCCTCGACCAACTAAATATAAAATATCACTTTAACTAAATTGGACATGTAATTTTACTTTATTATGAATTAGCATATTTTTTAAAAAAATATGTATTTTTCTCTATTTTTTATTAAAACTTATGATAAAATCAATAGATGTAAATATTTAGAATCACATAGGCACTAATAAACCCTGACTTCTAGTTAGGGCTATTTTTTTAATATGATATAATAATAGGAATTTTAGAAGTTCCTAAGGTCAGCTTTCATTTGTATCTTCAGATCAGTGCCATGTTATTATATGTAATTTTACTATCCGATTTAGCTACACATGCGTAGAACATTTTTAATCAATCGGTAATACTGAAGTAAAACAAATTGAACTTTTTTTGCGTGATAGGTCAGCGAACAAACACAAGGGTCTCCAGGTAGTAAGAGACATCAGTGGTCTATACACGACATAGATGTTACAGATGCGTTGCTGTTCTATGGCCGTGTACCTATTGTGCAAGTGCTTCTGGGTAGGGAAGCGGATGGATCAGGACGTGAGTCATTATGGCGGCTTACCCTGGCCAGTTGCTGCAGAGCACTCTTTCACCAGTAGCAATCACTGGTACCAGTAAACAAGGTTCTAACTGTACAAACATACATACATTGCAAGTTTAATAAAAGTTTGTAATAAAGTGTATTGTGGAAAAAAGAAGTGAAATTTGAAAAGCATGTTTCCAATCAAGTTAATTGACCGTGATACCACAGTGTACTTTGTATATCTGAAGAGCTTTAAGCTCAGCATGGTGTAGTATCCCCGTTGTGTACTCTTTATTTAATGAATATTCTGATAATGAAATAAGTAATGGATTTAATGGTGTTACATACTAGGGTTCGACTTTAATATATTAAATGCCAATTTATAAAATCAACTTTATTTACTGCTAGCGGCCCGCTCCGGCTTCGCACAGTTATGAAATATGTATAAACCTTCCTCTTTATAAAAACCGCATCAAAATCCGTTGCGTAGTTTTAAAGATTTAAGCATACAAATGTAAATAGAGACAGAGGAAGCGACGTTGTTTTATAATATGTAAAAAAAAAGCATCTTCACGCCCATATCCCCGAAGAGGTAGGCAGAGGCACAACCAGGGCACCCACGGCTAGCCGAAGACACTAAGTCCCACAATGTGATAGGTGGCAAGCCTATCGCTAACCGGGCACATATCCAATCCCGAACAACATTTTTTTATTAGAAAATTGGAAAAACCCAAATTTCTTTTTGTTGCCCGACCCGGGATTCGAACCCGGGACCCCATGCAGTCAAGTAATATGTAGTGATACTATACATTTTGTGTTTATACCAATGATAGTTTACGGAAGCGAGCATTGGACATATTGAAAAAGGTATGAAAATAGGATAAATGGGATCGACATGAAAGCGCATGGTTTGACGCTCGCCGATCGCAATTGCAACAGAGATATCAGTAAGAAAGTGGGATTGAAAAATGTGTTGGTGTAAAAATAAGAATTGGAATGAAAACCAGATCTCGTGTTGTTTCGGTCTTGTGGAAATAATGTAAGCTTAAAGATTGACAAAACAGGTAAAGGATTTGGATTTGGATGGATATAGGTAACTGAGAAAACCTGAATTGATATGCCACGACCAAATTGCTCGGGTGTTATCTGAGGGTTATGTCAAGAGTCTCAAAATGGGTGTATTAGTAGTGAATTGACCAGGGTTGCAGAGATTTTGTACTCGATGACTCTGTCGACCCAGCAAGCGATATGCGTGAAGATATGTATATACGTAGAAGTGAATGCCTTCTTCACTATTTTAAACAACACACATACGCGCAGTAGTAATCTTTCACTTTTAATAATAAAAAAGAATCCCCATTTCGCGTTGTCGTCGCATAACTCCTAAACGGGTGGACCTATCTTGCTAATTTTTTAGTTGAGTTAGTTATGACAAGAAAATTCATATAAAAACAGAAACCGATGAAATTGCGGTGAAAATGGGAAATACATTATTTTGAATTTTCCTATATGTATAATGTCAAGCGATACTAAGTTCGCCTAACCGGCTAGTATATAATATATAAACATGAATCCCCATGTCTCTCGTCAGCATATCGCATGTGAACGGATGAACCAATTAGGCTATTTTTTTGTTGTTTTAGTTATAGTGTATACAAGGTTTATATGAAGGAAAAATGAAAAAAATGCGGAGAAAAGAAGAAAAAAATATTTAAATTTTTCCTATACAGACTGTCGGTAGCTATCAGTGTGAAACGGTACGAAGCTCGGCAGGTCGGCTAGTGTATGTAGTATACTAATCACTTAATTCAACAAAACCATTCACAGATCAAACTCATTCAATCATTTCTCAGATCACTTTTCGCTTGACTAGTTTTGTTTCAAAGATAATAAATACACTGTGCTATCATTCGTTAGTGCTTCGTCCTCTATATAGCTAGTAAACAATAGAGTTTCTGGAAACTTCCGAGTAACTAACGATTTCGAATTGAAACCTTCGATTGTGTTTAGATGTAACTTTAAACCAAACTTAAATTCAAATCTTAATCGCTAAAGTAGACAAAGACGCTTAAAGTCTATATTGAACTTGGCTTTTGTTTCACATTTATGTTTTTCATGACATATTTCCTACATTCTTTTACACCTTTGTGGAAGCAGATACAAGATCATATTTTCAAAAGAAATACGACGTAGGAAGAAACTTTCAAGAAAACAACGTACTCATCCTTAAAATGTCGGCAACGACCTCCTCATCTACACAAAAGCGATTAAATTACTCCCTCTTTTCAATGCGTTGTGATGTAAAGTTAAATTTATATAAAAAATAATGTCTTGTTAGTTGGATTATTTATATCTCACGAAAGGTTAAACCGATTTTGCTGAAAACTAATAGGGAGGTAGCTAATAACCAGGAGATAGGCATCGATTGTAAGGAAACAAGGAAAATCAAAATTTTAATTTTTCCCATACAAACTGAACGGATATAACGGAATTTGACGGAGCAGCTAGCGTAATAGTAAAAACGTTGTAAAGACCAAACTCTACAACCTAGTCATGGTCACGGTGCTAGTAAAATACGAAAAGACGCTCGTCTCCTACGAGCTGCAAATAGGGTGGCCCCGAAAGGTGATACAAATGTCCTGTGAAAGGGCAAAAATACTTTCGAAAGGCAAGTTGGCAGGCATATATTCAATAATAAATAAAAATGATTTCTTGAAAACAAAGTGTCCATAAAATTTAAAGTTCAAGGTCAGAGAATTAAAACTACCACAAAATCTAGTAAATTTTCAAAATGTGACAACACTAGCGCGCGAAATAGCAATATGATTGAGCACGCGGACATCTATCAAAAGGGTATGCCAAGGGTATGCCAAATACGATTAATATGTCACGGGTATGGTCAGATTCAATTTCAATAGTTAATAATAAAATTACGTTTTAAGGGTTTTTGTTAAACTGAAAAGAATCTAAGAACTAAAATATTTGAAACGGCGAAACAAACTCCTCGGCAACCAAGAATATAATATTATTTGCTATGAAATTAGTTTTAGGAAAAATATTTATCTATTAAACTTTTCTGCAAAAAAATCGTCTAAACTATAGTAAGCTTTATCTAACAATAAGTCAAATAGCTTCTTTCAAAACCTTTTTAAAGGCAGTAATTTAGGACTATCAGGAATTGTGTTATATATACGAATTGACATACAGTACACATTATTTTTATAAATATTAAGTTTTTGTGTTTTTTATTTTTATAGTTTTGTACTTTTTTCGGTACCATAACTCATTTAGGGATTTTTAGAGATTTATAATCTATACTTATAACATGTCATGAGTGACTGTTTCATATCGCCGAGCAAAATCTGTTCTAGTTACGGTCCTAAAATGGGGTAAGTAGGGTCGTTTGATTAAGTAGACACCCACAAATAGTTGAGTTTTGGAAATGTTTCCCCTAAGGGGGTGAAATACGGCTTGAAAGTTTGTATCAAAGTCCTTATTAATAGTCTATAATCAGTAAATATATTAACTGCCACAGCTAGTACTCAAAAATTGTTTTCTTTGTTATAGGAAGTACAAGAGCCTACGTCGGACTTAGGAGAAATCCAAGTATCTCTACTTTACAATGAAAACCTGAATCGCCTGACAGTAACGGTCATAGAAGCTAGAGGACTAAAGGTAAGATTTTATCAAACCTACTTTAGCATCACTTTACTGCATAAATTAAGCATTTTCCTCGTGTTAGTCCGAGTAGCTATCCTGTGTAGAGAAGACTTCTGCCTTAGTACCTGGCAGTTCAATACACCTAAGTTTAAATGATCATTAAAAATATCACTAGGGCTAGAGTGCTGTGCAGCAGCTAGTCCGAATAGGGATAAACCGCCTTACGTTATATTGGACAGCATAAATATAAAGTCGGTAACTTTATTTTATGTGCCCACTGTATGGTTATAATTTTGTTATACGTAGTATCTAGGTTACTATGGGTAGTCACTATGTTCATAATAATCTGTTAAGATAATTTTATTTTGTGATGTAATTATTTGTGAATGGACAACTTTATTTATGTAAGTAATATTGACATGTTTTAAGAGTAAGAGTAAGATTAGCCTTACCTACAAAATAAATATAATTTGAGTTTGAGAGTAACCGATAGACTTTCACATTAGAATGTAATGCAAATGTAATACATGTTTTGAATATCAAAATTTTAAAAAATAGTGGCCTTAGCAAAAGGGTCAAAATAGGGGTTAGAGCTAGAACTCATGAAAGAGTTGCAAATATTATATTTGGGTTGGGTAGGCAACCTTATTTGAACTACACAAGCTGGCTTAAACGAGAAAAGAAAGAAGAAAGAGGCTAGTCATTGGTACCAACCAAGGAGGGCCGAGAACCAATATAGTACAAAAACATAGGCTTACCAACTTTCTTGTTGATAAAATTGCAGTATAATTTTAAAATTATGTGTGATCCTCTCTTTTTGATGTGTTAAAGATAAACTGCAAAGATAACGAAACATAATACCACAACTTTTAAACTATGATCCATCAGCCACCAGTCGTTGTCATCAAGTTTTCGTCATCAGAAAATATAAACAGATCTAAATAACACGAATCTAACAGTAAAAAATCGGTAGGTTTACCAGAAGCGATTCCAATATTACGTCCAGACCAGCTCAGTTGTACAAGCATTCATTAATATTTTAAGTATTAGGTATACGTTTAAAAGTAAAATAAATAC
>NJDC01002126.1:151489-172544 GCA_002245475.1 Calephelis virginiensis | reverse complement strand
AATCTAATTTTAGGTTAGTTTAGACTAGTTTGTACCAAGGGAATCGGCACCAATGCTTAATAAAATTTGTATTCAAAGAGTGTTTATGTTTTTGTAGAAAGTTTTAATTTTTTATTTTGTACGTTCCGCGATTGCTCGACCTATATCGTTCTTGTATTATAGATTCCTCATGTCTGTCTGGTTGTCCGTTCGTCTTTCCGCATGTCACATCCACTTTTTCCCGACACTATGAGAGTTATGCGATTAAAACTTGATACGTTTATTCTTTAGACCGCATTAACGCATTAGGATTTTAACACAAAATAATAATAAATAAAAATAAATAAACTTAGAACCAAAACTCAAAATATTTTTTTGTCATCAAAACCGTAATTGTGAGGTCAATAGATAAAGCGATAGAAAATTCCTTTAATACATTGAACCTCAAAAATGTAGAAATTGCAAAAAACTTCGCAGTCGCTTTTGAGGAATCGATAAAGAACATACGAACTTTTTGTGACAAAAAAACTCTAAATTACGAATCTCTGACGCACAGAGATACGGTCAATATTTGTATGCTCTTCAGAAAAGTATTGGCAAAAGATATTGACAAAATAACAAAAAAACTTAAATAGTAAAAAGCACCAGAAATTGATGGCATTCGCGTAATTGATGTACAAGGAATAAGTGATAACATTTGTAACGTGATAGCACAACTTATTAACACTAGTGTAAAAGATAGAAAATACCCGGATAAATTAAAAGAAGAATGAATAAGACCTATCTACAAAAAAGGAAAGAGAAATGTGTATACTAATTACCGTCTTATTATATTGTTAACCGACTTCAAAAAATGAGGTTTCTCAATTCCACCGTATATACATTTTTTACGTGTGTTACGTCGTTCATAAACCGATTTTGATAATTATTTTTTTGTCGGAAAGGAGATACTTTGAGGGTGGTACCATGATAAAGAACCCAGGATCTGATGATGGCATCCCGTAGAAATTCAGGGGACTTTTCAAAAAATGTAGGGGCGACTAGTGCGTTTGTTTATTTTTTGATTAAATATTTTAAAGCCCTAAAATTTTAAGAAGGTCTCGAGTCGATCTGATGATGGAGCCAAAACACAGTCAAGGGAACTCGTCAACGGTTTGTCGCAGTTACCTTCTGTTTGGGTTTGATTAATTTGTATTGATGAGAAATTTACACACAGATAGGTTGTGACAGTCATTATTAGGGGTCTGATGATGAAGACGAAGGACAGTTAAGGAAACTGCTCAACTGTCTATAGTAGCTACCTTGCGTTTGGACTTAATTAATCGAGCCAACTCTAGCAATGCTCTTTCGTCGTGTGGCCTACTCAATAATTTGTTTGAATCTAAGTCAGACAACGCTATGTCTTCCAAAGTTTTAATACGACTCAGAGCAAGATACACCTGTCCTTTGTCAAAATTTCTTGCCTAGATCAATAACAGCTTTTCTAGTGTAGTTTCCTGTAACTTGTGAACTGTAACTGCACAACTTAAAATCAAAGGCAACATATTTGATAGTCAGTCACGAATTAAACTTAGCCGATGAACATGTTATTCGTCGGAATCATTTGTTTAGTTATTGCGTATCAAAGACAAATATGTCCACGATATTCTTGCTACACATCACTTAAAATAGTAAAATAAAATAATTTTTAACAAAAAAAACCCGACTTCAAACAGTAAACTAAAAAAAACTGAACATTAATAAAAAAAATAAGCTCAATGAAAGAAAACTTAACTAAAAAGCAAAAATTAGCTGCACGTAAACTATACACAAAAGTGATATACATATGTACATATTAATCATTAGGTAATAATACTTAACCTACACTTTAACCTTACTTATATTAATTACCTTTATATACGCGTATTTTATATTCTACAAGAATACTACAGCCAATTTATTACAAAATAAGAATTTTTATCCACAATAACAATAATCGCCTAAACCTACCTATGATTTTTTTTTACCTATTTTTTTTTTATTAATGTTCAGTTTTTTTAAGTTTACTGTTAATTGAAGTATTTTTATCTATTATAGACAAGATAGTTGAGAAAGAAATAGGTAATCAAATTCAAATGTTCTCAAAACTTATTATATTATAAACCTTAATCAGTTTGGTTTTCAGTCAGGGATGAGTGCAACATTATTACTATCTAAATTTACCGACGAAATAAATGATTATCTGAACAACAAACTACATGTGTTAGCATTATTTATTGACTTTTCTCGCGCTTTTGACCTCTAAACCATAAAATATTAGTTAGTAGATTACATGATTCTGAAATACAGGGACTATTGCTTGAATGGTGTGAAAATTATTTATAAAAAAGATCTTATGTAGTAAGGATAGATAAGGACATTAGCAGGACCATTAATATTTCATACGGTACGGCTCAAGATTCTGTCTATGAAATCTGATTGAATGAATCTGACTAATTGAAATATGATTCTGTCTGTCTGAATATGAAAATCTCAAAAATGTATCAATTTGCAGATGACACAAGCCTTCTTTTAGCGTCAAAGAACATTAACGATGATGTTAAAAAATTTCAAATTGATTTCAATAATTTAAGTAAATGGTGTCACGACATAAGTTTAGTTATTAATATGGAAAAGACAAAGATATTGCATAGTAAGTCTCCATATAAAAAATCCAAAAGTGCAATAAGAATTTCAGGTCATACACATTCATGTCTTCATAGTAACCTTCACCATGTATTGTGGTTGCCCAGCAATCCAGGTTGTAAAAACACATGTTTACCTAGGTTTATATATAGATCAAAAATTTAACAGGGTTTCACATATCAAGCATGTAAATAACAAGCTACGATCTATACTGGACAAATTTCAAACATTAAGAAACCATATTCCGTATAAAGTCCGCTTAATGTTGTACAATGCAATGGCAGATTCTGTGATATCATATGGAATATTGAGCTATGGTAGAACATACAAATCTTATTTTGATGCAACATTAAAGTTACAAATCCAATTGTTAAAACAAGTTTTAACTAAGAAAACACTAGTTGAGTGCACCACAAATTACATGGATTTGTTTCACAGATGTAATGTCTTACCAGAGTTGCTTAAAATAAACTTTTATGTACTAAAAGATTATTTTTTAATGAGGAGATCCAGAAAGAAATATAACACCCTGTACAAACTCGTCAGATAACTAAACGTAAACTAGTTATACCTGACGCTTAAAACATCTACGGAAGGCGTACGACCAAGCATTTTTGTTTTTACAAATCTTTATGGTTTTTAAATGCTACTTCAACTCAATATTGTATTATGTGTTTAGTCAGTAAATGAATTTAAAAAAAAAGTATTTAGCACCGCGTTTATTAAGTAATATGGATGCTCTCATTAAAGTGTCCATAACAAATAATAATATTATGTACAAATTAAAAAAAAAAATTAAGTGAATGTCCGAATGTAGCATTACACACAAACTCTTAGTGCATTTATTGATAGTTTAGTATTAGTTGTTTTTACATTAAATAAAAAAAACTATAGACAGGTCTTTAAAAATGATATTGAGAAATAAGGAAAGACACTTCCAAAGTAGTAAAATGTGGTCTCTCTCCCTGTAACTTCTAAAATAATAAATAAGAGAACGACAAAATTAAAAAAAATGTGATGTACATTAATGTAATGTATGTAAACCATGTAAACTTACACCGAAAATTGATTTTAGCAAAATCTAGTAAGTAGTATTTTTTAATAGGTACTGTAACATCAACATTTTAAAACAGTTGCACGTCACTGTTAAAAGATAGTGCTGTGTAGTTTAGAATTGTGCAACCGTTTAGCATAATCATTTTAATATAACGTCTTTGATATTGTATGTCTTCCCTCACTGCACTATCCAGTAGTTATATTGATCTTCCATTTTTGCTTACTAGTGACGTAAATCGCAACCACTGTATAATGAATATGAAATTTATGCAATTCATTTTGAAGGATTTTTGTAATATGATACTTGCTGCTATGGAACCCTCCAAGGTCAAATCCGACTTGCACTTGGCTGCTTTTATTGTCTTTTACTGAAGGTATCACGGTTCCATAACAGTTGACAGTAAAAATCATTAGCTATTCAATAGGTTTTTGTCTAAAACATCACGAGTAAATGATCTTAATTATTAAATACGCAAGCAAAATTCATCAAATCAATGTTTAAAATGAACTGCGTATGTCTAATAAAAATGAAGAACTGAAAACTCACGACATTAGAGGGCAGCACGGCCAGTGTGGCGGGCACCAGCTGCGTGGCGAGCTGCAGCGGCTGCCAGCCCGCGAGCGGGGGCCCGTCCGCCCCGCCGCCACCGCGCCGCACCCTCACGCCCACGAGCCCCCCCGAGTGGGGCAGGTACCGCGCCGGGGCCGACACCCAGCTGCCGGCCAGGGGCTCCGAGCTCGGCCACAGGAATTGGGATGACTTTACTGTTTCTGGAATTTTAATCCCATTCGTGTATTTTGCTGCAATTCCTTTTAAAAACCCGACGGACAAATATGAGTGTTAAAAGATTGGCTTGTATGTCAACCGCACTCAGAGACGTGCATGCGTCCGTGTGCGTATCTATCTGCGCGCGTGTGTGTGTGCCTGTGTGGCATTATACCTCCTAAGCGAATGGACCGATATTTTATTTTTTTTTTGTTTGCTGACGTGGTCAGGATGGTTCTTAACTGCATTATCGACAGGTTTTACCGGATGTTATTATTAAATTTTGCAATAATTTAAATTGCTTACTCTTTAGCCGACTTTAAAAAAAGGAGGAGGTAACATGTTCGACTCCTATATTTTTTTCCGAACTTATATTAAACAATTTTTTCGTCATTTCTAAACAGATTTTACTTTTTTTTTTGCTTGAAAGAGCATACTTCCAAGGGACTACCATTGCCACCAAATCTGGATCTGATTACGGAATCTCAGGGAAATTAAGGAAAATATTTAACTTACGTGTTAAATACATAAATTATTTATTGAAACCCAAATCAGTTTTGCAATTTTACTTCGCCAACCATAATTTAAGGTTTAGACTGATTCGTGTATTTTATCCAGAGTTGTTATTTATTCATTTAACTACTGAAAATGTTTATGGTATCTTAAACATCACACTATGACTATCAACGAAGTAAATGAAAGTACTACCGATAAGCTAGCATAAAATTAAAAATAACTTACCAAAACTGCTTGGTATAAAAATGTATCCATTATTCTTCAGTACGTGCACGCAGGTATTGGCGAGAAACGAGCTTAACAATAATATGGCGAAAGTAAACGCCACTATACAGGCGCTCTCCTTCTGCAATGTGATGCTGTTCTTATTTTTGGCGTCTTTGTGTGACATTAGCTGCATGACGCATCCACCGAGCAAACCCCACGTGAGGAAAGTCTCCTGAGCAGCTGCGGCCCAACTCTAAAAATATTAAAACATTGTATGATTTATGAGATTAGAAGAATCTAAGAAAGCAGACTGATTTCTTGATGGTAAGAACTACATGTTTCCTATAGACTCCTAGGCTTTTAATATGCTGGCGGCAACATACTTATTTAACAGAAGAGCTTATCCAAGAGAGATATATACAGGGTAACTTTAAAAAGACTGGCCAAATTTTAATGTATGGGAGTTAAAGCTAAAATGATAGTGCATTTTAAATATTAATTGCCAAATTGTAATGTTTACTTTAATAAACATTCATTTAAAATAGTCCGCGTTAATACTTCACTTGTCACGCTACGTCGTAGGTACCTAGTACGAGTCACGACTTCACCAACCTGCGCATGCGATTGCGGTCGGCTTTAACGTTACAACCATGCATTTTGTATTTTGCGTCGGATAAAAACTGTAATTTGCATTTTTTTTTACATTTTTTATTACTTCGTAAATGGAGAGTTGTTATCAAATCCAAAATTTCCCAAAATTTGGCTGGTCCTTTAAATCTATAGATAAAATGACCTGTTTTTCTAGCACAAAAATGTTGTGCTACATGTAACTAATAACATCAATGTATAAGCTCAACTTTGTATGGATAATGAGCATGAACCCACGATGACAATGTTTCCGTTTGCTATTGGTTATTTCTTATGCGTCATTTTCGCAATACGCTGTTTTAAACAGAGATTGTCCCAGTATTGCACTATTGTTCATTTGTTATTTTTGTAGTAGATATGATACGCGACTAGAACAATACGATACGTGGCAAAGAATGGTGGTCATTGCAACGAAAATTGCAGATTACCAAAAAATTTTTATATTATGTAAAACGTCATAATGACAAAAAAATTATATACATCTATGCAAATCGCAAAAAAAAAAGATTAAGTTTGCCGTCGTAAGAAGAAAGTTTTTTCATATTCCAACAAGCTATTTATGAGTAGGTATAACTTACAGTATGTTATTAATTACGGCCTTTCTGCTTATGACGGCAGAACAACACTCATTGTTTTTATGCCTGTAGCAATCCCTGTTGCGAAACTAAGCGACGAACCACGGTAGTTCATGTTTCGTCTTGTGTCTTAAGTTCTATGGACAGCGAAATAGAAGCGAAATGTCTCAAATTTCTGTTTCACTTCCCATAGAACATACAACACAAGGCGTAACTCTGTCTACCTACATTTTAACCTCTTCCCTAATAGGGAGCCCGCGGCGGCCGTGAGCATTGCACACCCTGCACTATAAGTTAGTTCACAATTTTTGTTTGTCTGTTCGGCTACTCTGAAATGGCTGGACCGATGTTCAAGTGACTTTCAGTACTTTCAGTGGCAGAGTAGCAGTCCATTAGTATCCGATGTAACAAGAAATAATGTATGCTACATTTATTTAAGACAAATTCTAAAATAACTTTTTACATTTTTTTTTGTTAATGTCGCGGACACTGCTATTCGGTGAAATAAAAGATGATTTTGCACGAATATCTACATGTTATGTATACTTACATTACTATTAATAAAAAACTCGCTCCACACTGTATCTGAGAATATATTCGTTACGCTATCGTAAGGTATAAGTGTCAGAAGTTTAGTACAGAGCACCAGCGTCCCGCATATGGGTAGAAATATCAATAAGTACACCGCCTGAAACGAAACAAAAAGTGAGAAATTTTAGAACTAAATTGGTCCTCGAAATTCCTAATGTACTTTCACCAAGCGCCAAGAATAGAAACATGCAAAATATATCTAGGAATATTAGCTTTGCTTCACTGGATGATTATATCCACTAATCAATTATAACATCGTCTTCATTTGATTTTGTATTCGAAAATAATAATTTATAGTGTTAAGGCTATTTTTTCATTCCACGGTGGTTTGCGATTTATAAACACTTATGAATGTTCAAATACGTAAACAAAAAAAAATCAAAGTTATTGACGTCGAGGGGTTGCGTACATGCCTAACTTATCAATCACTGTGAGGCACGAGGGTTCGATTTCATATAGAGGCAGACATCTAGATATCAGCTATATTGGTCTGGGTATGTTTATTACACAATATATACTATGGTATCTTTTTAAGTATTTCTCTGTACCAATACGTAGGTCACACTATAAGTTTTACGTAACCTAAAAAAACAACATGTTATGACCAAAATATTATGTTTATTGCTTTTCAAAATAATCTCCTTTACATTTTAAACATTTCTTCATGCGATCGAACCATTTTTTAAAACAGGAGGACCACAGATCTAAAGGCATGTTTTCTACGTGCTGATTGAACGCTATCACTCCCTCTTCGGAGTTGGTAAAAGTAAAACCTCACATCAAATCTTTGATTTTGGAGAAAATACAGAAATCACAGGGTGCTAGGTCGGGGCTATGCGCAGGATGAGTGACGAGATGTACTTTTTCGGAAGCTAAAAACTAGTTTGTTTTGTTGGCCCTGTGTGAAGAAGCGTTATCACTAGCGTCTTTCATGAACTATTTCTAACAACCTGGGTAAAGAAATGATATAATACCACTCGGCATTAACACTTTTTTGTTTTGACCTTCAAGTGGAATTGTACAGATGGGACCCGTAGCTGAGAAAAAAGGCGATCATTTTTTACCAACGTTTCTCGGCTGTCTCACCTTTGTTGGCCTGTTCTCATTTCCAAACACCCATTCACAAGCCTGCTGTTTCTTTTTCGGGTTCAAAACAATAAATCAACGTTTCGTCTCCTGTGAAAATGTCATAAACAGCATTAGAATGTCCGTGGTAGTACTTCAGTAGCACCTGTGCGCACCATTCTACGCGAATCCGCTTCTGCTCCGCTGTCAGCTCATGAGGGATCCAGCGACAACAAAGTTTTCGAAACTTCAATTCTTCGTGTAAAATTTTCTGAATCTGGCTCATACCAATCCCCAATAGTCCTCGATTTGTCTCATAGGTAATCCAGGGTTCTCTTCAATTGACGACTTAACAGTAGTCATATTATTTTAGTTGACGACAGTTGAAGGCCGCCCTTAACGAAATTCGTCATGTAAAGAAACTCGACGTCTCTCAAATTCAGCAAACCATCGCCTCACGGTGCTCAAACAAGGTGCTTCTCTCCCAAAAGCACTTTGAAGACGAGCGGCACAGTCTTGTGGAGAAAGAGAACTTTTAAAATCATAAAAAAAAATCTTCGCTCTAAAATCTTTTAGGCTTAATTCCATCTTCGTTCAGTAGGTACGTAGAACTTTGATGTGTGATGAAAAAAAAATAGCAAATTATTTCATGCTACTTGGTTTTTTTTATAACAAAGAAGGTTGCTAGGTTTAAAAAAAATAACATTCGAAATTTAAAAAGTTCCGATTAGCTAGAAGTGCAAAGCTTTTAGTATGCTCCATGTACTATTAACCCGACATACAAACATACAACTTGCTTACTTTAATCCCTGCGGGAGACCGTAATAACACAAATAAACGGACGACACCTCAGGATATAGCTAGTGTGTCACAAATTAAAACTGGACAAAATGAACTCTAATTTAAAACAATAACAATTACATTACCACAATAAACATCGTGTGAACACTATTATCGCAGCGCTTTATCTAGAGCACGTTCAGACATAAGGCTTTCACAATGTTTCATCTAAAGAAGGTTAATTATATCAGTAATAGGTGCTATCTTTATTCTTGACCTTTTTAACATTTCTATAGGTACGTTTTATTAACTACAAATTAATAAAACGTAAAATGTGCAACTAGCTCAAATATTGAGTTTATCTAACATAGGACAGCCGGTGTTTCGTTTATCCTATTTTATATTTTTTGGCGTGTGATAACCCAATTCTTGGGTAATCTTATAGGTTACCCAAGTGCACGCAAAAAACAGTAAATATTTACATAAAAAACTGAAGAATTTGTTTTTTTTTGTTTGCTGCATTCCATGTGTTTATTTCAATACGCTCATATCCCAAAGTACCATATCGATTTTTTTGTTTTCGTAGTTTATTAGGCGAAGTCTTACAAGCGATAAAATCATGCTACGAATTTCGTTTTTGTATCATATTATTTTCAGACCGATAAGACCGTCCTTTTATATGTTTTTCAATCGACTGCAAAAATAAAGATGTCAATTAGCCTGCATGTTTTTTTTGTACACAAAATATATTATTTGAATTTGCAATTATTTCTCCCAATTATTTAATTTTCTTTTTGGAAAGGTAGGTAATAATTCCGATTTGGTCTATCTATATAGGTATAACACCTCAGAATCATTAACTACCTTCCCAAATAGACAAATAAATAATTGGGAGTCGGATTTTAGCAGTCTTGCTGCTCTTAAATTATAATACCCAACGTTTTAGGAATGCATGCAAGCATACATACATACATATATACATATGTTCACGCCAAGTCCCTTACGGGGTAGAAGTGACTATCGAGTGCCAGACCTCACGATCCTGACAAACCTGTCTGACTTCCTTCACATTCATTGCCCTTTTCTCTCTTGAATTGAATCCCTTTTCTCTCGACGACTCTTGAATTTTTAGAAATTTGAAATTTACGTTTTAGGAATCGTAAGTTAAATCTATACATTCAACAAACAGTAATATAACTTAATCTGTACAGGAAATACAATCAATGATTGCTACGTATTGTGTTCAAAATATAGACCCCAAAATGAGGGTAATTAAAAAAATGTTTTTGTTCACTTTTCAGGCAGAAATTACTTAACGAATTTTTACCAAACTTTGTGTTACAGTTTGTGTAGCAGTCCAGGTCAACATTTAGGTTGCCGTTTACTGCGGGAAAACCTTTCGTTTCCATCAGTAACAACGGAAAGCCACTTCAACGCTTGTACGAAGTCGCGGGCAACAAAGTGTGCCAATGTCTAAAATTGCAATTACGTGCATTCATTGTGTATTAAGTGTAAGTTCGACATTGTGTGTTGCCAATGTAAATAACTATAAATTTTTAAATGAAATCGAGGACACTCAGTTATCTTATTTGGTTGAAGAAATTGTGTCATCGACATAGTTCGTGTCACCAACTCGTTGGCCGAGGAGTTAGGTATACGCTTAACGTTAGTCCGGGAAGCTCAAATTCGATTTCTGAGAGGGGCAAGCCTTTGTAAAGTAACGCCGGCCGGAACAAAGATATTTGTATTTCACAGTTTGTCTTTTTTTTATCCCCGGGCATATATAAGTATTTACATTACATTATCATTGACCCATAATTTGTCTAATTTTAGGGTGATAGAACAATTGAATTGAATAAGTCTTTCTGTATTTATTTGGACAAAAAAAGACAAGAATAAACTATAGGTCTTACCTTTCCATAGGACTTCAATCCTTTGCTAAGTGAAACAAAAACCACCATCCACACGACAGCTAAGTTGAAAGCCACCTGGAACTTGATGCTACCAAAGTTGTTGTTGGATCCAGCATTACGCTGCAACACTTCCGCGTGAAAGTAGTGTGGTATCGTCTCCTGGATTTTGACTGTTAAGTTTTTTGCGATAATGTCTGAAATATTTATTTAAATTTAAGCATCTTATTGTGTATGGTCACATCATAATTTAAGCATGATCACATTAACTAATTACATATAATTAATTTCAGACTTAATCAAATAGACAATCGATTTAAATTAACATGTTTTTACATACACGTTGACAATGCCCTTATAAACTGAACCACCACATTGCTTCGTGGTCAGTTGAACTTCTTTTTTTTATAATTTTACTTTCGAGTAAGAGAGTATCGAGTGCCAAATGTGACGATCCTTGCAGATCTGCCTAGCTTCTTCTACATTCTTTACTGTTTTCATACAATACTCCGGAGAATCCTTAGAGACGCCTTAGGGAAAAAATCGAATTTGACGTGGAATGTCAACCTTGATTTGGGAAGGGCCAACCACATTCGAATTGTAAGGTTGCAAAAAAATGTTGACACTTTTTGGATACAAGCACATTTATAGTTACGCAAATGCTATTTATTTTGATATTGACTATTATATAAAGTACTAACTGGCCCGCAGACACTATTCTGCTATTTTTTAATGAGATTTTAGTAAAAAAATTAAAGTAAGTCACCCATTTCACTTAGGGTTGTGAAAAATAGATAGGAATCGATTCTCAGACCTACTGCATATGCATTTGAAATTTGGTGAAAATCGGTAAAGTCAGCGGAGTACGGTAACAAACATTGTGACACGAGAATTTTATATATAAGAATGTCTTTTTACAAAATTTTTCATACACCAAAGTCAAAGGCTTTAAATGCTTCTGTGTAAAGACACCAAAAAGATCTGAAGCCTGTTTTTAATAAAACTGGCCTCCGCAACCGGAACACAACAACGTTAAGAAATGATGTTATAGTGGCAGAAGAAGCTAAGGCGACAATACCGATCCAGGAGATTAGTTGCAGGAATTTACCAACTAGTCCAGCGTAATAATACCGCCTTAGTGGAATAATATTCCATTAAGAAGCGAGCAATGGAACTATAACTTTCCTACGTTACACTTTATTTTTGTTGTGTTCATTACAACAGTAGGTAAATAATAACAAAGAAAATTGAAATATAACAAAAAAAACATTGATAGGGTGTGTTCGCCTGTTCGCGTCCACCCCCCAATTGGCGTCCATTTCGCGGACACAGTTTAAAAAGCCCTTAAAAATAAGTGTACTAACAAACTAGGCAAATGAAAAGTCGTTTCTGCCTGTATTATAATAGAAACACATATACACAGACAAAAGAACTGTTCGCATAATTTTTCCTGTTTAAAAAAATAATGAATCTTTGCTATACAAAAAAGTTGTGTCAATAGCTATAATTTTAGTAAAAAAAAATTATAATAATTTTTTAATGTTTTAAGTTTAACTAAAGATTGTATTAGTTCCTAGACCTTGAAAATGAATAAAAGAATAAAAATAGTGATGATTTTGATTGATTATTGTATTTTTTAAAGTTAAAATGAGGTGAAGGCGAACTGGTATTCCAATTTTACGAATTAGCCAGTTTGCGTCAAGAGTGGACGTGAATATAAAGAAATATATTATAAGGATGGGGTTTTATTTTGTTTTAACCATTATTATTATGCTTATTAAAATAGGAAATTTGTGTCCACATACCTAAGGTAATACAAAAAGATATAGATGTCGAAATTTACTTGTTTACTCAAGTACTAAATCTTAAGTAACTGTTTTCTAAAATCAAATCCGACAGTTATAGATAGGACTAGCACCCAACACCGCTCCGGAAGGGAATAAGCGCATTTAACTGTTTCTGCCTTCTTTTACTTATACACAAACAGCTGTATGATAAATTTTAAGTACATAAAGGCAAAGAAGTTGACAAAGGTGCAACTAGGGCACGCAAGATTACCCTAAGAAACTTAGTTCCACAATACGATAGGTAGCAAACCTATTGCCAACCGGGCACATGTTCTATCCCGGATGACGATGTCTTGTTTAGAAAATAATAAAGATAAAGACCATGTCTAGAACGAAAGAGAGAACACGATAGGTAAAAATAGTTAAGAAAAAAATTTAAGGAAACTAAATATTTTTGTAAAATGGACGTGCTCGATGTGAAATCTCTAAGAGAAAATTGACTACCAGCAGATCTAACAAAATCTTTTAAAGATTTTAAATTATCTGTATTCTAAAATTAAGATATTGTGGATGCGAAAAAAAGAAATATTGTATGACCTAGTAGTGACGTGCCTGCTATAAACAATCGATGATGTAATTTTAGGCTCCAAATCATCTAACCTGCAAACAGTAATGAACTAATGAATAACGATTGGAAAGAAAAAGGTGTATCTACATTTGAATGCAAATGTAACCAAAATAGCACATGAAAGAGATGTAGTCAGAACGTATTCAAGAGTTTTAGAAGAAAAGAAAAACTATTTATTTGCGGAATATGAGTGTTACAAAGATGTTACAAAATTATTTAAGCGTTTCTACATATTCTACCAACTTGTGGTGTGCAAATATTTTAATATATTTTTAATTATTTATTCACGATTTACTATTTACACACTGTTTTTTGTTTGTTTTGATATTACATGATTATTTATACAAATAACAATACACACAATTTTTAGAATGTAAATTAATTTATCCCTATCTACCGTAAACTACCGTAAACTTTAGTAGACGTAGTAGCGTTGGCGCAAATAAATTATTTTATTTATACCGGTGCTTTTTTTTAGTGCTTTTTGCAGGGATAGTTTGATTGACGGCAATCGTAATAATAAGATCAGAGAAAGAGTGAGATTGAAAATAAGTATTTTGTTACAATAATGAGTAAGGGCATGTTCCGTTGTTTGGTTCATGTTGTAAGAATGGCAGATGAAATATTGCCAGTACAGACATACATTGCGAAATTGGATGAATGTACTTCGTTACCCGGGGAGACCTAGGTTGACATTCCAGGGGCAATTTAACCCAGGGCCAACTCTTGCCATCACAGTCTTCACAACCAGCTTCTTTATATGAAAAAAGTAATGAGTGTGAAGGAAGCTAGTGACACTTGGTACTCCATATTCTCTGCCAACTTAATAAGATACTAGGCGTTAACATATGTATTTTATAAAGAAAGACTTAAAACCCAACATTTCTATACATTTTCTTAATAAAATCTCAACTTAACCCCTTTATAAGTTGGTGGACGCGAACTGGTCCATGGGTGGACGCGATCTGGATTTTGTGGACGCGAACTGGCGAAATCACCTTATTTCGATTACTTTAATTATTAAAAAATAATCATTAGATATTTTGGCTAAAACTTAGCTTCATCCTAAAATAGGCTATACTACGGCTGGGTTACAATATTAGTTAATTTAGAACTAGATCTAGAACATTTTTATATTTTACCTCAAACCTACAAACTTCACTAAGTAGACGCGAATTGGCGAAACAACCCTAGAAGACAGCGATACTTTGCGGAAGTCTATACTTGAACAAAATAAAATAATTAATTTCAAACTTCCCGCTAAAAAACAACCTCAAGTTTTTAGCGTAAAGTTACAACTCAATTACTTCACTTTGTTTAACAATTACATAATTTAAGAGCAGTAAAACTGAAAAAACCAACGTCAATTATTTTATTATCACGCCGCGATTTGACAATTCTTCTTTCGAAAGATAGCTTCAAGATGGTCCCACATACATTTTGTCAACAACGCCGGCTGATGCTTTTGAATGAAGTCGTCAAAATAAGCAAAAACAAAATTTTGGACCCCTTTTTGCGAAAATTGCGCTGAGGAGTATGAAATTTGGCACACTTATAGTTTATGTGTAGGAGAAGTGCAGAACTCTAATATTTTTCAATAATAATGCTTATAAAGTACATTAAATCAATAAATAAAACATTACCGACACTACCGGATGCATTCGACACACATAAACAACTATATTGATGTTGACGATAAAAGATCAGAGATGGCGCACTAACAACTCAGGAAACAAAGTAGTTGGTCTTTAGAAATAAAGATGGCATTCTTATCAACAAGATATTAAAATTTGGATATTAAAATATTAAAATGGTCGTATTTCGACCAATGGGCAACCACTAGTTACAATAAATAATCACTAGTCGGATCATGATAAAATTCACAAACACACAGTCGAACTGAGAACCTTATCTTCATTGGAGTCAGTTAAAAACAGAAACTATATGAACTTACCTTCAGAACTAAATTCATGTGGCATAGCCCACTTGTACCTATCATCGGCAGTAATGAATGAATCTCTGAAGTACACAAACACCCAGGACAGTCCTATTATGCTGTATAGTCCAATCATAATTTGAGAAATCAGTAGAGCCACTCCCACACCCTTGAATATTGGCGATATTCTCCACATGTCCACCGGACCGGAACTCAACGTCTGGCCGAGGCATAAATGCATTGTGAACAATGGTATGCCAATTATAAGAGATAATATTATAAACTGCACTATAAAACAAGCTGCAACAAAATATTATTTACACAGTAATAAAAACCATTAACAATAATACAAGGAAGATAATGCGGATAATTCACAAAAAATGTCTGGAATAACTTAAAAAGATGTTATTTAACTATATTTTCTCTTCATTGGCACCACGCAAACAATATTTTTTGAGTTGTTTTAAATTATTCTTAAAAGTCTACAACATACAAGATGGTCTAACCTACAAAGATATGTAATAGCAATGACATTATGTCTCGTGAATAATAAAAGCTTCGATAAATTTAAGAGTAGCACAAAAATATCAAAACAAAATTTTTCTAAATTTAAACTTATCTTTTTGTGAAACCAATACTATACAAAAAGTATACCAAATTTATACAAAATAAACAAAACAAAACTAAGATAGCTTACCTCCAAAATCTATACTAAACATGGCAAATCTGGATATATTGAATATACCAACAGTACAACTAAGACATGCCAACATTGCACTCATACGGTTAGGCCAAGTCCCAAATGGTGGATCTTCAACTTCTTCATTTCTAAAATATAATATGATAAGAACACAACGTGGAATTATTTCAAGCAAGAAAAGTACCATTTAACCAACTTTAAATTTTTTTACATTATATAAAGTTTAATAAAACCTTTATTAAATTTAAAAAAAGGGACTTACCTTTCTTCTGTTCCATTGAACACGGTGGGGTTATTTGGTGCTGCTACTAAGGATTCCGATGAACTAGAGGAACTCATGCTTCTGGCAATACTTCTTGATGTAGTTCTCCCAGTCCAATCGCCATTAGTGATCTCACTACCACCTGGTGAAGGTAGCGATAAAGTTCTATTCGTAAGCAATGCTCTGCGACCTAATATGAGAGGCCCAGAATCTCCATCGCTACTTATATTAGTAGTAACTTGTAGTTGAATTGGTGTACTAGTTGGATGCATATTAACATGATGTTCCAAAAAGAGAATTACAGGAAGTGTAAGAGATTCACATGTGGATGGTTCCGCCGCTAATGCTGGTAGCATAATAGGATCTAAATGTCTCATAGAGTTTCGTAATGTATCATCCACAGTACATGCTCTATCTAAAGGAGCTGTTCTAGAATTTTTATGGTGGCTTAAGATTTCAGAAAAACTTTTAGAACGCCCTAAACTTGTAACCCTTTGTAAATCAGGTGAATTGTTTCTTGTTTGTGTGTCTTGGTAGTCAGTCCTTGCAACAGAATTTGAACAAATGACTTGTGTATCATCATCTACAGAACTTTCTGAACAAACACTCTCCTTATCAACTATACATTCTTTTATCTTACAAATTAGATCTTCTTCATCACTATCAAAAGATTTTGTACCTCCATCAAGTTGGGCAAGAAGAGACTTATCTAAAACTTCATCTAAATCATTCAAAATATCCATAAATTGACACAGAGCAGTTGCTTGAAACTCTCCATCATTTGTGATGTCACTTGGAGTATGTGATGTAAAATTCAAATCAGACTTATAACACTTGGGAATATTTTTCTGCAGGTCTTCTCGGAAATCATCTTCGTCATCAGACTGTTTTTCATTATCACTTATAAATTCACTGCTATCATTGCTTTCTAAAACACTACTTGAAGCATCACTGTCGACACTACTACCCGGTAAGCTGTATCTCTGTTCATACTGACCCTCGTCCATGTTGACATTGTCCATTCTTATTGCATGACCAAGATCATATCCTGCTCTCTTTGGCGAAAACCCTGAAAGAAACAAAAACCTTAATATCCATTTTAGAACAATAATGTGCAAGGTCATTTTTCACCTACAATATTTAACAGACACAATTTTCCAGAGGTTATACATCATTTATAGTGAGTGGCAACAATCTTTGTGGTCCTTTATTTGTAAATAGAGATGAAGGTGATTAGTCTAATTATCACGAATTAGGTGTTAAAGGCGGTTAAATGTTAGCACTACAGTGCCAAGTCAGTGTGATACAATGTTGACATGATTCATGCAGATATATACACAAGATTTGAGAAAGATTAAGTGCTTGCTTAGACTGACCTACTCTTATATCTATTTGATCTAATATTATAAACCTGAATTTCTTTAGAACAAAATGAGCGTACACAGGTAAATATATTTTGATATAATTGATGATTTATTGCAATTTCAAAAATGTAATTGCCTAACATTGAAATTGAATAAAAAATATCAATTAACATTTACCTAACTATTTCCCTGTGTTGGTCCATGTCTGTTGAGTAGTATAGATCATCATTAAAATATAGGTCAACAAGATCACTGGTGGTGGTACTTGCTTGCAGGTAGTCACTGCCTTACCTATTCCTGCCGCCTTAATTTCGGCCCAGAGGGTAGGGCAGTCGGTAGATTTCCACAATAGGCCTAACATTCCAACCACAGGACAGCGACGCACCTGTAACATCTATGGTGTCTATAGGCCACAGTTCTCTTACCATCAGGAGAGCCGGGTCCTTGTTTGATGACTTCTCACATAAAAAAAACTTATTCTTATGTGTACATAATACTGATTAATATTTGCTAGCAATGATAACAGGCACAATCACACAGCAAGTATAAGTTTTACATCTTTAAAGATTATTAAACTGAATTATAGTTGACTAAAGCCAATCAAAAATTCAAGAAAAAAAGATGGATCACAATTACTGTGCAGTTCACACAGCTAATGACCTCAGGACAAAAATATATGATGATGAATTTCACATGATTTTTAGCACTAAGCTACCAAGTAGCAACTGCAGTCAAATACCATAACCATAACACAGAATAACGTTACTAGAAGTTTTTTAGTCAAGTTTGTTTTAAGAGTAATCTTTAGAGTATATTTGAAATTATCTCATTATGTTTGATTATCTTGATAAATGATATGTTATCTCACAGCAGGAGTTAGCCTCAACACTGTAATATTTTTTGTATGATTAATGTCCGTTTTTCTATTTAAATAACTTTTATCAATTACTTGTGATTATGATGTAACCTTTTCTACACTAAAGATTTAAACAACAAAACATTTGTGTGTATTGAGAACTTGTTTCAAATAAATAAAACAAAGTAAGCAGTATGTATCCCTTTGTCCATTTAGTGGCAATGGTGACATTTTTTGATTCCTGTCTTCTTTATAAAATAAGAAGTTTTTGACTTCTTATAATAATATAAATGATTATCATGACACTGGTTTCCTTGCAGAGCAGATGATGATGATGATGATGATCGCTTCTGTGGTCTAGTGGTCTGGCATTGTACTTGACTTCTTAAGGTCAAGGGTTTGATCACCAGGTTGAGCGACAAAAAAATTAGCACTCGTATATTTTCAATCAATCAGATAATCAGTCACAATTAAAAACTAGTCACAATGTTATATATGTTCTTGATCTATAAATATAACTAGTTAATTGGTAATGATAATTGTTATAGCCCTGAATATGAGAATTGAGAATAGATAGCAAACCAGTAGGCCCGAAATACATAACATTTTCATTAGATTAAAAAGCAAACAAACAGATGGATCTGCTGTTGGTAAGTAAACACATATGGTGTTATGTCAAAGGTGATACTGCTTCATTGCCAAATTGAAGCTGGCGAAAGTCTGACTTTGAGTATTACTTTGCACTTCAACCCGAAACATGACAACAGTATTCACTGCATTGGTGCTATAGAGACAGAATTAGGTAAGACATTGTTACCAAATCAGATTTTGAAATCAACATTCTATCAGTCATATTGTGTGATTTAGTCCCACAATGTAAATTATGCAAGGAACTTCTGTCAACTGCTTTGGCAATACAGGTATGAAGATACTTACTTACTTTCCAATTCAGGAAAATAATTACTTACCAAAATCTAACACCTAGCTACTGTCATAAATTAACCAAAATATTCCCCTTATATGCTGCACTGGATAGCAATTGAGCTATATTCTTCAAAGATGTAAGAAACCGACACATTATACAACAAACTTAATAATCACAAAAATCCTTTTATTTATTAATTCAAAAGTTTGTAAAGATGTAATATGTTAGTTATGATTTGGATAGATTGTATATCTGCTAATCAATCAGACTTCAACTGTGAACTGCTAACAATGAACTGGCATGTGGGTAGTCTATGTCGCAATCACACACACACAGAACATCACAGAATCCAAAAGATATAACTATACATTTTTTTTTGTCACATCTTTTGAAAGTCCTAAAAAGACATCTCATTTTATATGAGTTAAAACAGTTTGTAGGGATAATGTATGAAAATGCTTTTTATTAATTAGCTCTCTTGTAAATTTTAAGAAAAACTGTTTCTAATATTGTAAATTGTACATGTATTATGAAGTGTATTCATTCATTCTTTCTAAATTTTGAATAAAGCCTTGCCTTTTATTTGCCTTGTAAGTCTTTACTTTGAGTAAAATACTTAAAGGTCAGATATGCAAAATGTAAAAGTTTGTCAGAACTGTTTCTAATATACAGCACTTTTGAGCATCAATTTTATTCAAGATTGTGCATCTAGGTTTTTTTATACCAATGACTGAACTAACAAAAGTAAATTGCTATTTTTATTAAATATCATGTAAAAACAATCTATGCAAATATTATTGAAAGCAATGTAAGTTTGACCGCCTTGTTGGTCGAGTGGCTAGCTAACACCTAACTACACCGACCAACCGTGAGGCTCGGATTTGATTCCCGACGGGGGCAGGCATTTGTGTGATGACCATTTAGGTGTCTGCATTTCCGGGTCTGGCTGTGTATTAAATTTAGTCTGGTGTCTATTTAAGTATTTATATGTATTAGTATCGTTGACTAACACCTATTACACAAGCATATAATTTGCTTACTTTGGGGTTAGATTCAATTTGTGTGATTTGTCCAGGGACATTTATTTATGAAGTATAAGTGTAAACATGAAGAATGTAAATATAAAAGATGTACTTAAAAAATAATAAACATTTGATAAATCAAGTTTTAAATTGTTTTAAGTTTTTTAAGAAAAAAATAAAACAAGCTACTTAATTGAGTTACAACTTAAAAAATATATCAACTTAAGTTGTACCGAAAATTTATTAGCAGGACAAAAAGAGGAAACACAAAATGATTATTCAGTTATGTTTAAATAATATAAGTCTTCAAAATATACCTTAATACTGCCTTATAGTAGTTTAAATATTTGTAGTGAAATATCCTTGGTTTACACATTCACATAAAAAATCAAGTACCACTATTTTTACAATGCAACATGAAAGCTTTGTATTTCTAAACACTTTGATATACAGAATCCCAACTCACTTAAATTTTATTATTTGTAGAATTTTCAACAATTTTTAACTATAATTCACATTTCACTAGGTCTCACCCACAGAATAACTATAGTACTCCGACGTCTCACCATAGCCCAATCACATCAGTCATCATTCATCATCGAAATTTCGAAACTGTGAATTGTGATTTGTGAAATTGTGAATCGTGATTTGTGATCATTGGTCATGTGTCAACTGTCAATGTCATAATATTAAACCAAAGAGTATAATAATTAATAATATACCTATAGGCATAGATTTAGTATGTACAAGATCAACAAAGCGTGGGAGAGAGAAGTCCTTATCAGGTACAAATTGCCTTAGAGGAACAGAGAGAGAGA
>NJDC01002126.1:114933-151377 GCA_002245475.1 Calephelis virginiensis | reverse complement strand
GCTTGTGATGTTACAAAACGTTACAATCCTAATAAATACACATTTCATAGGTAAATACAACTTTGACATAAGAATATTTAGAACTACGTTTTGTTAGTTTTTTTGCTACTAACCTGCTCAGAAGAGGATTTTTACAATATATTTATTTGGATTGTTTTATTTATAAGAGTATTTTGTACCCTTAAACGGCATAAGCAAAGATATTATGTAAAATAATAAATTGTTTGTTTACGCTAGGGCTTGACAACGCGGTGACGTCCTAAATATCGATGAATGTCAACCAAACAGTATAAATACTCTTTAGCAAGAGATTTCAACATTGGTTGTTTAACCAACTTGTGTTTCGAAAAATACATTTCTACTTAAGACTGAGATGCGCTTATACGTAATCTTTTTATGAATACTTGATATTATTAAGTTTAATCATTAACGCATTCACTGCCACCAACGCATATACTTACGTGTTTTCGTTACTTGCGTCCAATGCTATGGACGCGTCTGTGAGTTAATTTATTTAGCGAGCTGTGTCCAGTGCCCATGTGCGTTACATGCGAGTTCCATTAATTTTGCAATATTCTATGTATGTCTAATAAATTATTCCCTGCATCACTCACATTTGGTCATTTTTAACCGAATTAAAAAAGAAGAGTATTTCAAATCGAAGGTATTTTTTATGTGTGTTACCTCGTAACTTTTACTCTGTGATCCTATTAATTTATTTTTATTTGAAAACCATAATTCTGACGAGAAGATTACCCGCAGTAACTAAATAGTTGAAATATTACTACCTACTAGGCTACCTTACGCTCTAACTGGAACATGATAATGATTAACATTCCTGTTTCGGCTGACAAAGACAAAGATGGTGACCCTAAAAGACAGGCTTCGCGTACAAATCTACCATCTATTAGTCACTATGCTAGTGATACATAAAGCCAATATTTCACGTATATAATGTCTTAATAGTCATGCAACATAAAATTTTATATTGTTTATATCATAATAGATGGGGGTAAAGAAAATATACTAATTTACTTATAGTTTGTTAATTTATCGATATCGATAACGTACGTGACCTTTTTAACAACCCTTTCTTTAACTCATACATAAACAATTTACTCACACTCACGCATATTTTTTTGGGTTTCGCTTTTTAACTGACTTTGTTTATCTAGTACATACTAAATCTATGCCTATAGGTGTAGGGGGTGATTATGTATCTCAGTTGTCAACTCTACCTGTAAAAGTGTACATCAAATAACGTTATTTGTGTTTGCTATCTCTATTGTATTTATGTTGGTCACTGGAGATAGCAAATACAAAACACGTCATTTGACAGCGATTCGATGTACACTCATCTATTTTGAGTTGATAACTGAGTTACATAATCACCCCCCAGGACTAGCACGGCAAGGTTCGAACCTTCAAACTCACATGTTGATTCCGGCTATTTAACCGCTACGCCATTTACGAGTTTAACGATCTAATGAAATACGGTACTAAATACTAAGACCTTAGTTCCACAATTTTAATACTTGCATGTGTGTGCGTAATCTTTGTTCACGTATAATGTATCGCCTGTAATTAATGTTAGTATCAAAACATTTTGTTTGTAGCAAGTTTTCTCAAAAACATGAGTGCTGATAGGCTTACATGCGTTTCATTTGTCTTAAGAAACAATCGGAAAAAGGCACAAATTCGCATGAAATTAGTTTATTTGTCGTTTATAACACTGAAATAAATAAAAACGTGTAATTTGACAGAATAGCGCCATCTCTTGTAATTTTTTGCCTAGCTGTGTTGAACGTTTGCCATTCAACCCACAAATGTCAACAATATAATAGATGTAGGACATCGACCACACATCAAAATAGACGCCGCATATAAGGCAACACGGTTCTGTCAACACATAAGTGTAATTGTTGTAATGTAGCTTATTACTTAAAAAGATATGAACAGTATCGACCAGGTTTGTGACCTGTAAACATTGTCGAGTTATTGTATAAAAAAAATGTGTTTAAAATGACTATTTGTTCCATTAAATATTACGGTAAAGACAGCCGCACTTTTATCAAAAAGCACCGCAAACTACCAAAAAGATGGTACAACTTTCCGTAGGTTAATAAAACTAATAACATTCATAATTAATTTTAAATTATTTGATGTTTATCGGAGTTCATCATATACTGGTCAGTCGTTGTTAGATTCGGTTTTATATCCCTTTTTTACACATGTGATTTTCAAGCTACCACTTTCGTTTGCATACACCTAGTGATGAACTAATGTGCAAATCTATTATATCGATATTTTTATTTAATTATCGTGAATAGGGTACCCGTCTTGAATCGATATTGTATGTAGGTACCTATTTATGCATTTTATCGAAAAATTTAAGCACTGACATAAACAATAAAAAACTTCTTACTCTGGGTACTTTTGAGTTGGCCTCTGGATAGTTACTCTTTTTCATGTGAGAGGTCAACGAACAAGCACACGGCTCTCTTAATGGTAACAGATAACCATGGCCTATAGATGTTATCATATCCTATTGATGTTACAGGTGCGTTGCTGTCCTATGGTTGGAATGTAAGGCCTATTATAATATAAGGTCAAATCTACTGGCTTCACTACCCCCTGAATCGGAATGTAACACTGTCATTATAGCGGCAGGAATAGGTAAGGCGGTAGATAACTACCCAGGGAAGTTGCTGCACACCACTCTATCACCAGTATTCTTGTTGACAATTACCTGTTTTACCTTTGCTCGCCTCTTAGGAGGTGCCTGGCAGAGTGTCAGGTGATCTATTTTAGTCAGGGGACCCGGACCAACATTGTAGAAAACTGAAATTCTGAACTAAACGCGGTAGAGGGCGCTCTTATTTGAATGACTCATAAATAGTTGCGACGATTTTATTGAACTCCGCATTAGGTGGTTATCTGGGTGATATAAAATAAAGACTGGTTCCGATAGGCGATGTTGGGGTCAATTTATCATAAAACTTTCAAAGGGCTCGGACAATTTTAAAACTAATTTGTTTACAGTATTTTAACAATATTCTGTAGTTCCCCGTGTTCGTCCAGGCTCCTTTGCAGAATAGACCATCTGCCTTCCTTGCCAGGCAGCTCGTAAAAGGTGAGCATAGGCTCACCTAAGACTAAGACCGTGACATCTGACTAGGTGGTAGAGTTTAGCAGCGACTAGCCAGGTTGGTACCACCGCCTTACCTATTCCAGCCACCATAACGTCATGACGTGTTCTGGTTTGGAAGGTAAGGTAGTCGGAAAATTTCCTTTTGCTCGAAGCCTGACATCCTGGCCTCAGGTTGGCAACGCACCATTACCACTTTTGGTGTCTCTAGGCAGCGTGAATTTCTTTACAGCAGGAAATCCGTTTGCTTGTTTGCCTACTAATATCATAAAAAAAGGCGGGAATTACTCGAATGAATCAAAACAATTCAATTTCATAAGTATGTCTTTTATATCAGGTGTGGAGAGCATAAAATAAAAAAAATCTAATTTGGTTTAAGAAACCAGACGAAAGAATTGGTTTCCGAATTTCAAATACAGTGTATTAAATATCAATATTTTGCAGAAGATTGTTTTATACACTTTTACGCCACTGCTGCTTCATGACAACGCTAGACCAAATACTGCACAACAGGCGGCTTCTCAATTAGAAGAGCATCAATTACAACGTAAAAAACATCCACCTGAACCTAACTCCAACAGATTACTATTTTTTCGAAAAATTCAATTTCGATGGGGCAGTCCAAACCACGTCCAAAGATTTGATTGATTCCCGTTCGAATTGTTTTAAGTAGAGGGATCAATGAATTACCTATGAGATGGCAAATGCGCATAGGAAACAATGGTTCATACTTTGATTAAATAAAAATATTACATTAAAAATATTCGACTTATGTTCCTCCCCTACCAAAAGCCTATTACAGATATAAGGACCTAATATATTCAAGTACGGATATTACTCTCAACCGGAAAAATGTGTGACCTTGAGACGTTGAGTTGCATAGCTGCGATGTGACGTGCAATAACAAAATACTATATAATCCGTTACAAGGTCGTACTTCCTAAAATAAAAGGCATATCGATAAAATATATTGTTCGTTTTAAATATGTCTCATCCCTAATCTTACATATCTGTTTATAAATATGACGTGTTGTCATTGCAAGGGCCAATAAGAAAGGAGTTCCTCGCTTCCCCGCACCTCAGCTATTTGCCAGAATTGTTTTAATGCAAAATTATAAAGAATAGGCGTCTATTGGGATGTGTGGTCGATGATGTAGGTACAACTAGACAACAGAAATAGGAATATATAAAGAAGTGCAACAATGTTCTATAGTAAGTTGTTTAAATACCGTTGGAATCGACATATAACTTAACAACATCTCTTTGTCTCTTTTTAACAAATGGTGATATTACGTACGCCAAAAAAGATTACGTCATTTTTGTCTATGCTTATTTTGGCATCGATTTAAATTTTAAAGTGCCGTCAGGACAGTTCTCATGTTCGCCAAGAACGCCATATTTAGTGTTCAATTTTATAGTGATGTACTATTAAAATGGTCGATATTTTATTTTACGTTCCCAGATAACAATATTTGCCAAAGATATGAATGTATACCATTGCCATTGAAAATATCAACCATAGTCTAGCGTAACAAGAATTCTTTCAAGTGCTCACTTTAAAGTAAAGAAAGTGTAAAAAAATCTGATATTTTTTTTGCAATCGTAATGAATCTTGTAATAAATAAAAAGAGTTAACTTATATGAAGAATAAATATATTTACACACTACAATATAAAAAAAAAACATGATCGTGAAAAGTGAATAAATATTCTTTCTTTCATTTCATTACATTGCCCTAAATATAAGCCAATTGAGTAGCACTAAGTATGTAAGTTAATAGTTGCAATTTCATCTATTTACCTAAACTTTACTATCAATCGTCACTATTAGATCATGTATCGAAATCGAAACTCTACTTTTTCTAGACAGCATAATGGCAGGCATATTTAGTAGCCAATGGCAATCTTTTTTCGTAGGTATTTTATGTGCATATACTTAGAGGTCAATGAACTAGACGCAAGATTGCTTGGGAGAAAAGATGTTAAGAAATTAGTTCATTTAAAGGCAAATATTACGCATTTATCCAGTCTGTCATCCCATCTTAACCGTGGTTTTACAGATATAAAAATACGACCAGAGTAGTTATATCTGTAATATCTAGACTTAGCGTGGGGCACTGTTGTACACCGCTCTTTTTAAATAAAATTAGATTCCGTGGTATTTCTTTCTATAAATGCGGCATGAACGAAGGTAGTTTGGAACATATTTTCTTCTTATGTCTAAATAATAATGCTACATTTTCATTATATGATAAAATTCCTCTATAAATTAATTTCCCTTCTCTGTTAATCTACTTATCTCATTATCTGTTAAAAATCTTTAAATCTTTATTTACTCCGATTTTAATACCTTACTACTTAGTGTTTAGTGCTTAATTTAATATCCTTTGCAATTAACGTTTCCGATTTATAGTTTAATGAAAAAAAAATGAAAATCCCAAGCTTTAACAAAGAACAATCAACAATTCTGACAATAGCATTTTTTATTTATCTGCAGTAGCGGGGCTCTATGAGACAAGTATTTTTTAATTAACACAGAAATACCAACTTTATTTTGAAAAAATAAGTGATGCAAAAGCTTAAACATTACCCTACTGGAAATAGCACCATACAATTTTGTGACTAAATTTAAATAGGTCGAGTCGTCCGCGTCCGTATAGTACGGCTGCCAATGGCTGCCAAGTGCCAATGCACAAATCAAAGAGTATAATAAATACTACGTAATAAGAGGCGGGACTTCCATAGATAGATACATAGCAAACCCGAATTTCGTATGAAGCTTACTTGAAAAGATATAACCCGTATAATTTAAAAGTAAGTCTAACTCTAAAGGCATTTAAATGCCAACTAGTGTCAAATGATTTGGGCAAATAAAAAACATAGCAATTTTTTTTTTGTTTTTTTATATGAAAGTTGCACTAAACTGGCACAAATGAGTGGGTAGTATTACATTATCAATAATATCACGATACCATGATAATATTAATAGTGTACAATAATTGTAATATGCTGTATCGCGATATCATGATAATATCACAAGATTTTTGGAAATCTTGAAATCCACGATATTCAGGGGGCGTGGCTTCAATAATATTGAAATGTAAGCGCATCGAGATATTTTATGTCAGTATTCACTTGCAGCCATGACGGAAAAAACGTGTGAGTAGTGACGATGTGTGACAAAATACTCATACGCTGTGTCGTTGACAGTAATGTTAACGAAGGAAATAATCACTTAAAGGAATTTATTCTGTCAAATGAAATGTGTCCAGCTCTGTGGAACCCTAAACATAAATATTTTAAAATAATTGCCTTAATTGTCCACATCACCGGCCAAGACCATTTCTTGTGTGATATTTAGGTGTGTTTTTTGTATTTTAATGGAAGCAAACTAGCAGACAGATTTCCTGATGGTAAGAAATTCATGCCGTCTAGAAACACCAAAGTCGGTAGTGGTGTGTTGCCAACCTAAGGCCGGGATGCTAAGCCTCGACCCAAAGTAAGTTTACAAGCTACCTTACCCTCCGAACCGAAACACATCAACTGCAAGCATTGACGTTATAGTGACAGAAATAGGTAAGGCGGTGGTACCAATCCGAACGAGTTGCTGCGAAACTTTATCACCTAGTACGATGTCACGGTGCTAGTGACGGTAATCCTATGCTCGCATTTTACGAGCTGACTTGCCGAAAGGCAGATGGTCTATTCTGCAAAGGAGTCCGGCACTTTCTCTTCTCTTTAGATTTCAACATTAATACGAGTATTATTGCTATAGCTGCTTTTCTACTGTTTTCTGAATTCGGATTAACTTAATCTTAATCGAATGTGAAACATTCAACTGAATACTGATGATGATATTATTGACAAGTGTAATAGCCCCTTTCAATACTTGCGATATCGCGATATTAGGATCATGATAATATTGACAATGTAATACGCCCCAGTAATGCTCGATTGTGTGGACGGTAGCGCAATCATAGAGGCGATCATCGCACATTCTATCACGGGCCATCATGGCCCATTGTGAAGAGACGGCGAAGGCAGCATTACAACCTAATTTGCTAGGGCTGCCACAATGAAGGTTTCAGAAATAGATGAGCAGGGCGAAATTTTTGCAACATCCCTAAATGTAATTAAATTACATACTAAGAAAAGAAACGGATAGGTATATACAATAAATAAACAATTCATAAAAGATTTTTTTTTTGTTTTCTAGCCTATTCATTATATTATATACTTTTCCTGAAAGAAATCTACAAGTAAGTTTTTTGCAATAACCAGAAGATACCGGGTGGTAGCCAAACTGCTTTTTTTCTACCCTCAAGTCGCTATTGAGCCTCCACGTAGTACATACCGGAAGGTACGGAGGGTAAGGTACGTTCGAACTTTCGCTAAGGAAACCAAACAACACACACCTATTCCGTACTGAAATTGATGAATATGTACAGTACTCGGATACGACCGTTCCGGATTTCCTTTTTGGTTTTTCCAGGAATAAGAATTTTAAATTTTATCTTTTCTAAACAAAACAAAAAATACATTTACACAATGTCAACATTCTGTTCTGGAAACCTTAGATTAATTTATAATCTAAGCTGGAAACAATAATCATTTGAAAAAAGAATATTTGATAATAAGATATGTAATTAAAATGTAGAAAGAATTACTAGACGTCGAAAAATTTATCACATTTTTTTGTCATCGCTAATACTGGGCCTGCCTATTTGTAATTTTAATAATTATAGGAGGTTTGATTTTTTAAAACTTTGCTTTATAGAAATTGACAAGAAGACAAATTTATATTATTGAACTAGTTCGTAAGTTTTTGAAATACCAAAACATATTTCTAAATTGTAATAAGTGGTAGTGTAGTGTGTAATCAACCTTATATGTGAGGTCAAAGTTTAATTTTATTTCATTTTAGTAATTTTGAGTTGCACTTTAAATGTAAGGGGCTACGTTCCATAATTGGTTAATTTAAAAGTTTTGATAAAGATTTGTTGATCATTTGATAATACTCTATCTCTGCAAACTGTTTTTTCTTTCTGAATTCTGATAAGTTTCATTTACTGCCAAGCAAGACTACTTATTATAATTTTTGCTGCTAAGTGCCCACTATTGAATACATTTTAATTGTGAAAATGGTTATATTCAAAGGAAATAATGTAGTTAATTTACTCAAAATGCTTCAAGCACAAAAGGTTTGTACTTTAAACTCAGATTACCTACGTAACTAATAGCTGATATTGTAGTGTTTCTTTACAATCGATGATGACGATCACAAACTTTTAACTTGTGAAGCTGTAGATACAATAGTAAAAAATACTTGTTTTTTGATTAGTCGAGTTAAAGACGTGAGCCAGGCTTAACGTCGTCGTAAAACTTTCAATTTTTAACTTAAAAGTGGTTGGAGTAAGCGAAAGAGATCAAAGTTAAATTTATTTTGCCAAATATATCAGGAGCAGTATTTAATTCAAGTATTATTTTGTATTAATAGTTTTTAAAAACCATGTCGGCCTATTCTACCAAAGTTTCGCTCAACGAAGTGGTTATCGTATCAGCCGTACGAACGCCGATGGGATCTTTCCGAGGAAGTCTGGCAAGTCTCTCAGCACCAGAATTAGGAGCAGTGGCAGTAAAAGCAGCAGTAGAAAGAGCCGGCATACCAAAGGAGGAAGTTAAAGAGGTTATACTAATTCACCTACTTTCTGTTTTACAGTTATGATTAATTCAGAAAAGTGGCCACACATGATTCGAATTTTAAATTTATTATTACCTTGTTTGATTCTGTAGATTACTTTTTACTAACTGTTTTTATTTTATATTTTTTAATAAATTCAGTTTAATAACAAAACTTAGTGGGTCAATATTTAAAATAATTTTAACAAAAAACAGAAGATCTAATTAAATTTTACCCATAAGTAATTCTGCAAAAAGTTAATCCTACTCAGAATTAGTTAGCAAATATAATTAATTCAATAGCTATCTATTGAATTTCATGATTCTCAAGCTCAACAGGATTAGGAAAACTTTTGCCTTATAAAGTCTAATGCAGGCAATTTCCATTGTTTTCTCAACCATAAAACATTACATAACATATATTTTTATCCCAATCAACATTCTTTCACATATGTTTTTTTTTAATTCATATATTATGGTGCAATCACCTTTTAACCTTATGACTAAGGAAAAGACAGGTTGGGTTTCATCACTCTAATGAGGGATTTCCTTGGAGTACTAATCATAGTACTAAGTAACCATAAAGTCAAGAACATCAGACTAGAAAATAACGAAAAAATCTCTGACTACAGCTAGGAGTAAATATTATAGCCATAATGTCCAATTTTGGTATTAACTAGATAATTTTTTACAGGTTTACATGGGTAATGTTTGTTCTGGATATGTGGGTCAAGCACCGGCAAGACAAGCAGTAATTTTTGCTGGTCTGCCTAAAAGTACAATTTGTACAACTGTAAATAAAGTGTGTGCCTCAGGAATGAAATCCATAATGTTAGCAGCTCAGGGCCTACAGACAGGTACCCAAGATATCATTCTTGCTGGTGGAATGGAATCTATGTCAAATGTACCTTTTTATTTAAAAAGAGGAGAAACCCCATATGGTGGAATACAGCTAGTTGATGGCATAGTGCATGATGGACTTACAGATGTATACAACAAGTTTCACATGGGAAATTGTGCAGAAAATACTGCAAAAAAATTACAAATCACTAGAGAAATGCAAGATGAATATGCTATTTCTAGTTATAAAAGGAGTGCAGCAGCTTACGAAGCCAAAGCTTTTGCTGATGAAATAGTTTCAGTGCCTGTACCTCAGAAAAGAGGTGCCCCTCCTGTCATATTTTCTGAAGACGAAGAATACAAACGGGTTAATTTTGAAAAGTTTACTAAGTTGGCAACAGTCTTTCAAAAAGAGAATGGAACAGTGACAGCTGGTAATGCATCAACATTGAATGATGGTGCAGCAGCTCTTGTACTTATGACAGCTGATGCAGCCCAAAGATTGAATGTCAAACCTTTAGCTCGTGTTGTTGGGTATGCTGATGGGGAATGTGATCCAATAGATTTTCCGATTGCCCCTGCAGTTGCTATTCCAAAATTGTTAGAAAAGACAGGTGTTAAGAAAGATGATGTTGCTTTGTGGGAAGTCAATGAAGCTTTTAGTGTTGTGGCAGTAGCTAACCAAAAACTTTTAGACATTGACCCAGCTAAGATAAATGTTCACGGTGGAGCTGTTAGCCTTGGTCATCCAATTGGCATGTCTGGTGCAAGAATCGTAGTACATTTGTGTCATGCCCTTAAAAAAGGAGAAAAAGGGGTTGCATCTATATGTAATGGAGGTGGTGGTGCTTCATCAATTATGATTGAGAAATTGTAAGTTATAGATGTAGCTAACTCATCAGTGGTTTAGCTATTCCCAAGAAACAATAAATAAATACTTTATTTAACTATGACAATAAAATGGTTCCTCAAAAAAGGTACAGGTATAGTATATGTATTTAAATCAAATACAAGTAAATTATGTTGTACTACAAGTAAAAAAGTGGTAAATGTGAAACTTAAGACTTCATTACCATACCAGTATCATTAATCAGACATTGAATAGATTTATGGCTTGTATATATTTTTAACATCTATGTTTTTCTTATGACTTATGAGGGATAATATATAAAATAAACTTGATAAGATTGGTAGCTTAAATAAATTTAAAGTTATTTTGCACAATATTTACAGGGATAGTAGCTAGTCCACTGACACTGTTTAATTAACAGCTAGTTTACATAGTAAGTGTTCATAGGCGATATATGGATAAATGTAAAAATATTTAATTTGGTAAGGAAAAGCCTTTGCTGAATACTTTTCAATTTGTATTGGATGTAGGAAATGATGATTATCACAATGCAAGACTGATAACAAGTTTTTTAAGTATATATTGGATGCTTTTTAAAATACAGATAATAGATTAACATTTACTATATAAGGTGTCTGCATTAGTGTGTAAGATTGCAGTTTTTTTTATAAAAATATTTAGTAAATACTAATATTTACCAGTTATGGACATGACTTATAGCCTAATGTTTGAAACTTAGCCTCATTTGTAAATTCTCATGAATATCTCACAGATAAAAATTCTAATATTAATATAGGTTCTGTCATTTTTGCAATGTGATAATAAATACAGTCAAGATGATTTGTGTAATTTGTGCCTTACAGTATATTATGTATATAAAAAATATTTTTTTATTTCATCAATGAAACTATGATTAAGGTGTTTGGTGTTAGTTAATTTCTTTTTCATATTTATCTGTTATTCATTTGAATAGTTTAAAGTATGCATTTAAATTTTGATTATTCTGTTTATAGTTCACATATTATAAATAAAGTTTACATGTTTACGTTTGTTGTTTCTTCATATCTCTCAAGTTTAAAATTTTCCAGGGCTGACGCAGAGGAAGGAATACCAGTATTGACTATGTACACTAAAAACCCATGTCCGTTGTGCGACATAGTAATTGAGGAACTTGAACCATACAAAAATCGATTAACTATTCATAAGGTTGACATAACTGAGAAAGAAAATCTTAGATGGTTAAGATTATACAGACACGATATACCAGTGTTATTTTTAAATGGAAGGTTTTTGTGTATGCACAGACTTAATAATGACTTATTAGAGAAAAGGTTACAAAGGATTCAAAATGAATTATTGATAAAATAAAATTATCTAGATAATTTCATACAATTTAAGAGAGTAGGTACACAAAATTAGTAATTAAGTTTTATCTTATTTAATGATCATTTGCATCGCTGACGATAATAGATTTTTTGCTAATTAACTGCAGTTATTATAGTTTTTATGAATTTAATCATGTAATTCTAAGGTAATGTCAGTTTATGTTTTAGCCAAGGACGTAACTGCTATAAATATACTTTTATTTATAGGGTTTTATGTAACTAATTTGAATTTACTAACTTTATGAGTTAAACTCTTATGTAACATAAATATATATTATTATTGGAACTTAGCTGACTTACCAAGCAGCTTGTAAGAGGTGACCATCAGTTTATTTGTCACTGATTGGTGAAGCTCTATGACGATTTGTCTGAATTGCTAACCTACCTCTGTTCCTAATTATTTTATTAAATTCTTGTGCTGTGCTAATTATCCGCCACAGAATCCGTGCGTGCCACTACCGTTTTTCTGTTTAGAGATTAGGATTGTTAGTAAAGCTTAATACCCCAGCTATCCCAAGTGTTGATACAGATTTACGACGTAGGTATATATTTCACCGTCAGTAAATCCATTCGCTTACATCACAAAAACCATTGCCTAGTGAGCGGTCTACGCATTTTGCGTCGAGGGAACAGATTTATCTCAGTCTTACCACCCGAGCCACTAAATTACCATCCTACTTGAAACACACTGAACGCCGAAAGAACCCAATGGTCTATTCTTGATAAAGCATACAGAAGAACCTATGTAGTCCGCTGGTGGTTTGACGTTTTGCAGTAATTTGCTAGGCCAGGGATCCACCACCTCATTTAATCCTACTGATATAATGATAGTGTTTTATTCCAGTTCGGAAGATAAGATAGCCGGTTGACTTGCACATCTTGGCCACATGATAACGACGCGCTTACAACTTATGATGTCTATATTCGTATACCTACGCCATTTCCGTGACCTATAGGCCATTAACAGTAATAGACAGCTATAGCTTATAGACACCATAGTTGTTAAATTTGCGCTGTCCAGTTTCCGAGATGTAGGTAAGACCTGTGACGCATTTCTACCGGCTATTTTACCCTCCGGGTCGGAAAATCACAGAGGCTTGTTTGTTATCTTATCACATAAGAAAAGCTGAGATTATCCCAATAGACACACCGTCTGAATAAAGCCGCCGCTTGCAAAAATAATTAATATCGTAGGTACCTATATAATATTACCTACTTCATGTAAACTTGACAATTACAGCCAGAACTACCTAAATGGAATGGAAATAAAAGTGGTAGGAGAAATAACTTGTCTGGAGTTTGCTTTTACAGATGTTAAATATAGAGAGATTGCGAGATTTTATGCTGCATTTTATTAAATACTATGCAATTTAAATGATGCAAAATTAGTCGACCCGGCGAAATTCTTGCACTTGGCACTCCTTACTCTCGGCCTACCCTGCAGGGGGATTTGGACTCTATGTTCCGAGGAAGTTTAAAGGATACGGTTTATTTCGTTCACTAAAGGGGTTACCGTGGGTGAGGGGTAAAATCTAAAATAATTATAAATATCTCTGGGCTAGTTACACAAATTGAGTATAACCCCAAAGTAAGCAAATTATATGCTTGTGTTATGGGTGTTGTCAACGATTCTAATACAAAGAAATACTTAAATAGATACCAGAATAAATTTAATCACACAAATGACTACCCTCGTCATTAGCCTTGCGGTTGATCGGTGTAGTTAGGCGTGTACGCTAGCCACTCAATCAAAGAGGCGGTCAATTGGACTATAATTCATTAACGCGTTGTCAGATTTGTTCCTTTTTATTATTTGTATCTACCTATGTGCTTTCCAGGTTCTCCCATATTTTTTCCAAGTCTTAAGTGTTGTAGTTTAGACATTACAGACACAAAAACACTCAGTATACAGGTGACGAAATAACTTGAAATTCGGAATGTAGAGAAACATCTGAAAGTCGCAGGTCGTCTTACATTTGCCTACATTCTTACAAATCTTATCTTCTGTGCTTCTGCAAGCTAGCCAAGTGCTTCTGCAGGAAAGAGTCCCTCTCTAGATTTTCGCTGGCTCGGCTAGTAAAAAATTAAAGCAGTGATTCTAACTCGTTAAATAGATCTTCTTTATCAATACTACTTTTGCGTGTTAACATTTGTTCCAAGTTGGCATTTTGTTTTCTTTTGTCTCAGCCCAACACCTTGTAAATGTAAAATAATAATTTGCGAAAATCAAAACTTGTTAAAAAATAATTTCGATCGCCGTGTCAAGTACCAAAGAATAAAAAAATATATTTTAAATGTTGCTTTTGCGTCAGATACAACACTATTAGGTTCAAGTCCTGTTATTTTTAACCCCCGACCTCTCTGTGTTATAAGTTTGACGTGTCTGTCTGTCTGTGGCATCATAACTCCCGAACGGATGCAAGGATTTTAATTTAGTTTTTTTTTTGTAATAAGGGTACTTTATGTGCGAGTATTCTTAGACATGTTTGATGAAAATCGGTGGAGTCGTTTAAAAGTTGTGAGGGTAAAAGCGGGGAGATTTACCGAATGTCAGCATTTTTTTACTTTTTAAAGTATAATTAAGTTCTTGTGTCGAGTGTTTTTTAAATTTTTAATTTAATTTTTTATTATTACAAATGGTTATTACAAATATTGTTTTATGTACCTATCTAGTATCTAAGTGTTTAAGAGTTTTAAGTTTTTGGGTAGGTAATTTATTCCCGGTATTATGGTAGGTACCAACATTTTAAGAAGGTAATTTCAAAACTAACAGATTAAGCATAGTTGTGATATAAGGCAATCCTATTGCGCCCTGGGTGCCAGTTGCCACACATCACTTGCACCCCCGGGAAAGCACGGCCCTGGCTAAGAGCATTGCTTTGTAGCTTCGTACCAGGGATGTTGCGAATATCGGCATCAGCTGAATACCACATTGTTTTCAACATCAGTTTACTCGATGCTGATTTTATTGCTGGTACTCTGGGCGTGACATGTCCATTGAATACGCGCCTTTCCTTGAGCGACGGGAATTTTCAACCAATTGAAGATCATAAATCGTCACTTGTCATCGATTGTTCGCGTGAACGATTGATAAATAAACACTTAAAATTATAATTAATAATAAAAGTTATAGGTAAATGAGAATGGTATAAGTACCTTTTACCTAATAAGTTTATCACTTTTACCAACAAGTAAATAAATACATTTTAAACACTCGATAAACTCCTCTTTTTCCGGGAGTTTAATATATGAATAAGTTTCACGAGTGTGTATGTATGCGTGTACGTAGGCGCGCCCGCGCTTACACATGTGAGTGTGTGCGTGCGTGCATGTATGTCTGTCTGTGGCTTTGCTTGAAAGCTGAAGTAATCGAGATGGTTTTTGAAGTGAAAACTTCTTTAGCTGCGTTGCGCATTTTTTTGGAATGGGTAAAAACTACTAAACTCGCGTCAGGACCCGTAAAAATTCGTAAGACGGCGCAGGGCGCTTGCGCGAATGTTCGTGTTGTCATGTTTGTGTATGATATCGCAATAAATGAATATTGTATTCTACCACATAAATGATAGTACTTTCATAATGATAATTAAAGCAATTCGTGCAAAATTATTCCCTAACCATTCCAAATATCAAAGTGCACAACCTTAATATTCAAGTTTTCACTTCTGCCGGCACTCCCGGAGTGCAACCCGTCATTTTTTTTATCTTCGTTATATGTTTAAAGGTTATGACTTATGAGTATTAAAATATTTTCATTACAATCTTAGATCACTTCCGCGGTCTAGTGATCTGGCTTTGGAGTTGGCAGGGCACTTACATTGATTATCAGGCCACAGTGTGGTCACTTTGAGGTTTCAGGTACGATCCCGGGTCTAACAACCATAATGTGTTTTTTTTCAATTTTCAAGTTAATGCAACCTTGTTCATGGATTGGATGAGTGTCTGGTTGACAATAGGTTTGCCATTTATCACATTGTGGGTCTAAAGTACATTAGTCTAATCGTAGGTAATTTGGTTTTACTTCTGCCTACTTATTTACGGATATAGGCGTGAATATATGTTTTTATTCATTAAAATCAGCATCAGCTCATATTGAAAAAAAACCTGCATCAGCAACAACCCTCCTTTTACTAAGCAGTTCCCACGGATCATTGACAAAAAATGCTGTTATAGCGAAGCTGCCATCAATATAATTATTTTATGATAAATATAAGTCAGCGAACAATCACACGGCTCTCCTGGATGGCAAGAGATAACCGTGGCCTATAGACACCGTAGATGTTAAGGGTGTGTCGCAGTTTTGAGGCTGAGGTGTTATGCCAGTTACTGTGCAAGTCTACCGGCTTACATTATCCTCCGGACAGGAATATGACACTGTCATTATGGCGCCAGGAATAGGTAAGGCGGTGAGTGCCTACCCGGAAGGGTAGGTACTACCCGTTATTGGTTATGACTCGTTCAATCTTTGGTCGCTTATTTCGAGCTGACTGGTAGGAAGGCAGATGGTCTGTTCTATACATATAGAAGATCAAAACGGGGGAAAAATTCACTTATTTTTCTTTTAAAATTATCTCATGCGTATGATAAATTTTCAAGCTTTATAGTTATGACGAAACAGACAGTAGGTACCGACTAACTGGCAGTAGTCGATAAAAATAAATTAAAAATATAAGGAAGTAGATATGTTGAAATGTTAATTTTCTTAATTTCCATTTTTAAATACCTATGTGTTTAATGTACAAGAGCTAATGTATATGTATATATATTGCTTAGTTAGCAGGGTTTTTATCTATTGCCGCATGACAAAAAACCGGTGTTGTAGATTTGGCAACCTATTAATTTATAAATGCGAAAGTTTGTTAGAATGGATGGATGTTTGCTTTAATGAATATAGTTTATAAATCGGAATAACACAATAAAGGCAATTTACAATTTATAAAAAAAAATGGTCTCGGGCAAATTTGCGCATGGAAACTATTATAAACTTACCATAAATGTAGTTATGAATTAAAATGTATGGTGTGAACCACTTTGCGGATTTTATACAAAATAATTTAAATTAATACATTTAAAGGGGCGAGGAGTACTTTTGATACAAGTTTGTATATGCAACATATCTAAAAAAACCTCTATAGACTAGCGGTCCGGCGTCGGACTTAACTTCTTGAGGTCCCGGGCTTGATCCCTGGCTCGAGCAACAAAAAAATAGAAAATGTATATTTTCAGTTTTCTAATAAAAATAACATTGCTCGGGACTAGACATGTGCCCGGTTGGTGATAGGCTGGCCAGCTATCACATTGTGGCCTGTGGGACTTAGTGTCTTCAGCTAATAGTGGGTGCCTTGGTTGTGCCACTGCCTAACCCTTCGCGGATATGGTCATGCAGGTACTTTAAATAGGACTATAGAAATAATTGAGGTTAGGTGTCCTTTAAAACCGCAAAAATAACTGTCGTCTATACAAAAACCTACTAAACGTAAAAGCAAATTCGGTTTTTGCTAGTGAAAAAGTGTATTGGTAACTGGTAATTCGTAACTGGTATTTTTGTTAACCGACTTCGAAAAAAAGGAGGAGATTTCTCAATTCGACCCTATATTTTTTTTTTATTGTGTGTTCGCGGATAACTTTGTCGTTTATGAACCGATTTTGATAATTATTTTTTTGTTGGAAAGGAGATACTTTGAAGGTAGTACCATGAAGTGGTGGTGGAAGGAAACCAGGATCTGATGATGGCGTCCTGTAGAAATTGAGGGGAAATTTAAAAAAAATCTAGGGCGACTAGTGCGTTTGTTTATTTTTTGATTAAATATTTTAAAGCCCTAAAATTTTAAGAAGGTCTCGAGTCGATCTGATGATGGAGCCAAAACACAGTCAAGGGAACTCCTCAACGGTTTATCGCAGTTATCTTCTGTTTGGGTTTGATTCATTTGTATTGATGAGAAATTTACACACAGATAGGTTGTGACTGTCATTAGGGGTCTGATGATGAAGACGAAGGATAGTTAAGGAAACTCCTCAACTGTCTATAGTAACTTCCTTGCGTTTGGACTTAATTAATGTATATTGATTAAAATTTGTCACCCATATGGGTTATCAGTGCCATTTATTTATTTCCTAATTGGTTTCGTTGTTGGTCCGGACTCCTTAGGTGTTGAATAGACCATCTGCCTTCATGCCAGGTAGCTAGAAAAAAGGCGAGCACTGGCTTACCGTCAGTAACACCGTGACATCTGAGTCAGATGATCTGACTGGGTGGTAGAGTTTCGCAGCGACTAACCCAGATTGGTACTACCGCCTTACCTATTCTTGCTGCCATAATTCGTTGACGTGTTCTAGATTGGAGGGTAAGGTAGCCGGTAAACTTACTTTTACTCGATGCTTAACATCCTGGCTTCAGTTTAGCAACGCACCATTACTACCTTTGGTGTGTGTCTATAGGCGGCGTGAATTTCTTACCACCAGGAAATCCGAATGCTTGTTTGCCTTTTAATATCATAAAAAAATTACAGGTCAGATGATGAAGACCATAGATAGTCGAGGGAATTTAAATTCGATTTAAAAGTCGAAGTTTTATATAGGACAACTACGATGATGTTGATGAGTCGTAATGAGTCCATTACTCATCAACGTCATTGTAGTCATCATTGTTGATGTGTTAATTTGAATTCAAATTTAATTTGCTTAATCGAGTCATCTCTAGCAACAGTCTATCACCGGTTTCAAACAGACAGATAGATAGCATATACATATAATATTGTATAAAGATTCATAGGTAATAGGTTTAGGCGATTATTGTTAATGTGGATAAAAATTCTTATTTTGTAATAAATTGGTTGTAGTATACTTGTAGAATATAAAATACGCATATATATTGGTAATTAATATAAGTAAGGTTTAAGTGTAGGTTGAGTATTAATACCTAATGATTAATATGTACATAATATATCACTTTTGTGTATAGTCTAAGTGCAGTTTATTTTTTTCTTTCCTTGAGCTTAATTTTTTTTATTAATGTTCAGTTTTTTAGTTTACTGTTTAAAGTCGGTTTTTTTTTTTGTTAAAAATTGTTTTATTGTCTGTAATAAACATAGGTACTTCATAAGTACGTTATTTGTCTAGACTTGCTAGTTGCAGCTACTGAAATATAAAGTTATGAATGTAGAGGAGGCTAGGCAGGTCTGCAAGGATCCGTTAGGGATTTGGCGTGAAGATCTGTATGTATTTTTGCAACTACGGAACTCACCATGGGCGTGTCCGACTCATCATTTTAATAATCTCAAATTCGCTTGATGGTGTAATACAGCTGTCGCCTATAGAGGCCAAAGATATTACTGATTCATGTTATCCCAGACCGCATGTGCAAATCTAGAGGTTTTCCTTAATTTAAATTGAATGAAAGAATGAACTCTATTGTGCACAATTAAACTTACTACAAAATAAGTACAATTAAGTATTAACAGGAGTATATTGGTATAGTTTATAGTACATAAAAGCGGTCTTATCGCCTAACAAAGCGATCTCTTCCAGACAACATGAATATCGTATGATGACGTTCAAGGATTCAAATCTTGTCCACGGTGCAATATGTTTATGTTTTAAAGATTTTTTAAAAAGGTTAAAACAATCATCATCTTAAGAATCCAGTTTTTAGTAAAAGTTAGGCACAAAACCCGTAAGTTCTGAGAAAAGTTTCCAATTAACTCCATTTCCAAACTATGACTTAATACTACTTGCAAAGTTTCATACTCCACTTCCAAAAAAGTTTATGAGGAGCGAACATTTAGTGAGTTGCCGGTAGACTTGCACAATAGGCCTAACATCCCGGCCTAAGGACAATGACGCACCTGTATCATCCATGGTGTCTTAGGCCACCATTATCTCTTGCCAGCAGTAGAGCCGTGCATTGGCGGCAAGACACAGCTGTAGCTTATAGACATCATAATTGTACCGTGCTTTGCTGTCTTGTGGCTGAGGTGTTAGGCCATTTATTGTGCAAGTCTACCGGCTACTTTACCATCCGGACCGGAACATTGTCATTAGGAGAGCAGAAATAGGTGAGGCGATGGATCCATACCCGGACGAGTTGAAGCAAGGCACTCGACTACTGGTGGTCACGTTGATTATGACCTATTTAACATTTGCTCGCCTCTTACGAGCTGATTGGTAGGAAGGCAGATGGTCTATTCCTTTGGTCTATTCTACGCAGTAGACCTGGAACAAAACATTTTTTTTTAATTTTATAGTATATATAACACATAACTGTCACCGTAGTCGAAACATACCGGCTACAGGACAGCGACACACCTGTAGGCTGTAACTTCTTTGGTGTCTGTAGGCAACGGTTATCTCTTACTATCATTACAGTCGTGTGCTTGTTTGCTGGTCTCTCACATAAAAAGCTATTGATGACTTATTAACGTCTGTCTAAACACGCAATTTTATTTGCGATTTCAAAAGCTAGATTAATTTAAATTAGTACATATTTTTTAGTACATAAAAACTGTTGCTTTTGGTAGGAGTCCTCTTTTAAGCACTAGGTACTTGTGTCAGACAACTCCGCTGCTATATAACTATGAACTATATACATGGACCTTATAAATAAAAATCTAAAATTTATTACGGAATTCGTTCTCTTTAATTGATGTAAGACTGTGTTTGTGTGTGCATGTGCGAACTCGCGCGTGTGTGTTGTGTGTGAGTGTGTGTGTGTTTGTGTGTAAGTGCGTCTGCTGTTAATTTTATCAGATAAGCTTCACCATAATTGTATATATGTATAAAATATATATTTTTTTAACTTGTGACATTTGTTTATCTATATATATTTGTTTTTTTGGTTTATTTTATTGTAAATATTAGCTGATTGTTTGTTGAATTGTGAACTAGCAAATCTAGTTTTCGTAGATGGCATTTTTATAATATTGTGTTTTTTTTTCTTCTTTTGTCTTTATTGTTTGGATCATAAAATAGATTTGAATATGGACAGTTACTTTACTCTTTGGATTTGAATGTTTTTTAAAAATATGCTTCTCACGTATACAAACTTTTTACAGACAAATGATTGCTAACTTTGTATGGAGTTTATGGTAGAAAATCGATTTTCTTAAAAAAACATGACTTAAAAATGCACGCTGTGCCCGTTCTAGTTCTAAGATTTTCGAAGCTCCTCTCTAAACAGGGGAATAGTACATCGACAGCATTCGTAATAAACAGACAATATTTCGCATTAATATTAGACCACACTCCACTCAACAGCTTTTATAGCTCATAAAAAACCAGCCAGTCAGCTCCAATAACATGTACAATGTACATTCAAATCAGGGTTGTTGATGATGCAGGTTTTCATAAAATATCAGCTGATGCTGACCGGATTCAGATTTAACAAAAAAGAGTATTTACGCCTATATCACTGAAGAAGTAGTCAAAGGCAAAACTCGACGAATAGCCTAAGGTACTTTAGACCCAAGATGACTAATCTTGAAGATTCAGGTTTGATCCCTCGTATTTCAGGTTTTATTTAAGTAGGTAAAAAAAGTACCCTTGCCAACTCCAGAGCCAGACTACTAAACCTACCTGACTAAACTAATAAACCTGGGTTTGTACCTAATTAAATATTTTAATAATCGTAATCGTAAAATTGAAAATGTTCAATAAATCTAGAGAATACCTATAAACGTATAACGGAACTAAAAAGTAAAACCCATCTCGATTACTTCAGCTTTCAAACAAAGCTACAGACAGACGAACATACACACAGACATACATGCACGCACACACTCACATGTGTAAGCGCGGACGCCTCACAAACATGTGTATATATACACACACACACAGTACACACTCGTGAAACTAATCATCAAACCCCTGAAAAACGATAGGTTTTTCGAGGGTTTAAAATGTACCTATGTTCAACTACGAAGTTGTTCGTTATAGTAACAAACTTATTAGGCATTTTAAATAAATAGTATGAACTATATGTACCTACCTATAACTTTTATTATTTTCTTATAAGTTTATTTGCCTTTAGGCCATGCTGCCACGTCTTCCCTATTATTTTTTCTTTTATATTCATTAGTCACATGTCTTTCGTATTAATTATTCTTATACAGTCATTAGTCACTATTTACAAAGTCACGTCAGGGTCTTGAGTAAAACGGTGGTAACTTTACACAAGCTCTCTTTGGGAGATTTGGCACCATCGCGAATGAAGATGGTCGTATTTTTTCACAATTATTGAATTTAGTGTAAATTATGAGTAAAATTGGTTAATTTAGGTGGGAATTAGTTTAATTTTGTTCCGTTAAAGTGTACTAATGAAATAATCATGAAGAAACTAGTGTATCGTGAATTTCCTAGCTGCCGCCAAATCTCATAAACGAGCTTGTGTAACGAAACCACCGCTTTACTCAAGACCTAGACAAGACTGTGACTAATGACTGAAATAAAGAATTAATACGGAAGACATAAATTGAAAATATGTAACAAGAAAAAGATTTATTAATACGGAAGAGGTGGCTGTATGGACACAGATCCTTTGCCTTTCCCCGACTGGGATAAAATTAAAAAAAAAATAACAGTTCACTTGTTTACGCAGTCTGTGTCTGTGAAATGTAAAGTGTATTTCATTGCATTTTCTTAAAAATGTGAAAGAAAATTTTATTATTGTTAGAATTTTAGATTCTAAACATTAGACAAATCTAAACTAAAAGCTTCAAATTCTGTGTGACTAAGTCACATTATAATTGCTATTTTATGTAATGATTTTGGCAAGATAAATACATTGGTACTGATACATTGATTGTAAAGAAAATAAACATTATGGATTACTCTGCTATACAAACTTTAGAGACAGCAGCGCAGGTCTTGATGGTATGTCCTCACAATGTCTCTCAATAGCCACTTACCATTATTATTTAATTAACCACATTATATTTGTTTATTTAGGCGCCGCCAAATGTAGTGACCTCTGAACAGCGACATCAAGCCGAAAGCGTTTTTCTTGAATTTAGAAGTACTAAAAATCCTTATCAACTTTGTAGAGAAATCCTAGAAAAATCGAATACAGGTTATGTCCTTTTTGAGGCTGCTAGTTTGATTAAAACTGCCTTGATACGAGAATGGAATTTACTTAGTGAAAATGATATTACATCTCTCAGAGAATACTTACTTAATTATTTGCTAAGAAAAGAGTCTCCTCAATTTTTAAAAGAAAAACTTTTACAGGCAAGTATTCTTTAAGTTCAATAAAAATGATGTTATACATTGAATGCCAAAATCTCTAGTTATTCTTTTGTCTTTAAATAATTTCATTCCTTACAGACAATCGCTGTTATAATTAAAAGAGGCAGTATAAATGATGGAGGAAGAGAAAGAAAAGCTTTACTGAATGAGTTAGAAAAAATTATACTTGGTTCTCCAATAAGTCAACAAAAATTGGCTTGTTCATTAATTTTATCAATAATGCAGGAATATGCTATTACTGTTAAATCAGCAGATGTAGGGTTAATATGGGAAGTCCATTTTCGACTGAAAAAGTCTTTTGAGGCTATTGATCTAAAGAGAATATTTAGATTCACTGTAGGGGTGTTAGAACAAATAGTCCGTTCAGGACATCGTCCAGAAGGAGAACAGGCACTATTAACAAAACAGCTCTTGACTATTGTGGAAACAGTATTATGTTGGAGTCATGTGTCTCCTTTACTCTCTAAACGGCTAATTGGTGCATTTGAAGCTATATATGAAAGTGATACTGCACCAGCATTACGTTTAAGCTTAAATTGGAGAGATACTATAATGCAACCAGAGTTAATAGCTTTGTTTTTTGAGATACACATATATGTAAGATCCAATCCCGATTTAGCCAACCCTTCTTTAACTTGCTTAGTACAACTGGCAAGTTTAAGTGGAGTTGTTGTATCTGCTGCAAATTTAAAGCAACAGTACTTAGAAAATTATGTCAATAGTTTCATGAGAATGCTTGGGTTTATACAACCAGCAGATAGAGAAATGCTAGGTATTTCTGATATATACCGGAGACTGGTACAATTTTTTACACCATCAATGATAGCAAATACCCCACCCGCCTTTTTGCAAAATTTAACAACATACACTTGCCACTGTATTAGAGGTGCAATAATTGAAGAAGGAGTGAGTATACATTTTTTTAAAACTGTTACCGCCAAGTAGCTGGCCAAAGATAACCTCAGTTGTTTGTACATGCCATTCAAATCACTAAGTGTTAGGTCATGGAAGACGGCTCATTGGTTTAGTATGGAGGATAGGTATAATCATTTTAGAAAAGTGGCTTGACATCTTTACATGTATGTTTGATGTCTTTGAGCAATACTTTTTTCTTATAAAAGAAATCCATCTGCTTGTTTGCTTTCCAATCTCATAAAGAAAAAATATTTTGAGTTTATAAAAATTTAAATAAGAAATTATAAATTGTTCATAGTTTTTTTGTTACTGTTATATTATGTTCTTATGAATTTTTATTGATTTCTTTTCTACAAGAATAGATTTTAGATGATGAAATAGTTGTCCCAGCATCATGCCAATCAAATTGTATAACTTTACTTATGTTATAAATGTGGAAGTTTGTGAGGATGGATGGAGGGATGGTAGGATGTTTGTTACTATTTTACACTAAAACTGCTGAATCGATTTAGATAAAACTTTACAGTAATATGGCTGAAAAACTCATAGACAATGTAATTCATAAAGATTTTGTACACAGGAAAAAAGGGTTGTTTGGAAAATGATAAGCTAATTTTATGTTTGTCTGATTAGAAAGTTTAAAGAAAACAAATTAGAAGTTAGAAGAGATGTTTTTTTCTAATTTTCTATTGACAAAAAAGCTTTGCAAGCTTGTTATCCTACTAAAATTGGCTTATGCTAAATTTGTCATTTTATGGGATGGTCTAAGATTCGAAACTAAATGGACCTACACTGAGTTGATAAAAGAATGAAACATGTTTAGTAGGAAAGTGCAAGATGTATAGAATGTGCAGAAGTTCGGTTGCCTCTTATTATACATCTTGGTTGTCAAATATAAACAGATATGTCTGGTCAATGCCAGTTATTTTCAATACTTCAATTGGATAATTTAAAAAAATATGCCAACATACACACAGTTTTATAGTATTTTATATTAAAAATGGGTTGCCTACAAAAAAAAATCGGAATAATGGAAAATCACTTTTTAAAAAATAATTAAAAATATTCTGTCCACAATTTTTTTAGGCAACCCATTTTTAATATGATTTCTAATATATTAAATATATTATTAATCATGTTTCATTCTGTTATCAGGCATCATTGACATATATTCAAATCTTCTACTCAGTTATTTTTGACAATTTGAAACAAGACAAAGGTGTAACATGTTAAATAATTTATAAATTAATATTTAGGTTAATGATGACTCAGTTTGGAGAGAAGCCTTGAACAAATTTTTACATACTTGGAGTTCAATAGTGCACGATAGTGATGGGTTTTCAAATGAAGTACTCATGAACCCTTGCATAGAAATATTTAATACATATCTTCAATGTCGACTAGCTCCACCAGATGGAACAAGGTTTGTATTTTATTTTTAATTTCCAAACTATACTAAGAATCCTATGTTATGAATGAATATTTACTGGTAATTTTTTGTGATTAGATCAATATTAAATCATTTAAAATCATTAGTTTTTAACTGTTAAAAACCATTGTTTAGTTCAGAATGTTTCCTTTTAATATCAAGCAACTTGGTACACCACTTATCATTTTTCGTTATATTAAACTGGAAACTGGAAGAAATTTCACGGCATGGACCTTTGTCAGACGGAGAGAATTTCTTACCATCCGTCTGCATGATGGCCTTTGGATATTATAAAAAAGTTAACATTCATTACCATTTTCATTCAAACACACCAATTTCAGAGAATTTTATCACCCTTAGATAAAACCTGAGTGATTAGAAATGTAATTGTTTTATAATAATTATTTCTTGATTACATATATAATTTCATTTTTATTAATAAGAAAGCAGTTCCTCGCTTCCCCGCACCTCAGAGTATCTCGTCTATTGCGATGTATGGTCGATGGCTGTATGTATCACTTATAATTTATTATTTAGATTATTAGATATTATTTAGAGACAAAATGATTAATTATAAGTGATATGTAAAACAGTACAAGTGTTTCTTTTTTTAAAAATATGAAAATTTGGAAGTTTTACCAAGCACTGACGATGGAAAATATCAAATACATATATAATTATCTATTTACAGATGACAAATGTTATTCATCTTATCTCATTATGTGCAATTGTAATATTAATAACATATTTACAGATCAAGATAGGTATTCTAGTGTTCTGTTGCTAAGATATTTTTGTTAATTATTGAAAAATAACAGCCATTACCTGCCAACTGATCTAAAATAGCACGATCTTTTATCTTAGATAGGTTATTAAAATTGTTTGTTAGAGATTAAAAGTAAAAAAAAAAGTATCTTCACGCCCATATCCCCGAAGAGCTAGGCAGCGGCACAACCAGGGTACCTACGACTAGCCGAAGATACTAAGTCCCACAATGTGATAGGTGGCAAGCCTATCGCCAACCGGGCACATATCCTATCCCGAGCAACATTTTTTTTTATTAGAAAATTTAAAAAAATCCAATTTTCTTTTTGCTGCCCGACCCGGAATTCGAACCCGGGACCTAATGCAGTCAAGTCCAACAACTGAACCGCTAGACCACAGAGGCGATGATAGTTAGAGATTACATTGATATAAATACAGCTAATATCATTTTATACTAAATAAAAACATTTGTAGGGGTACAGAAAGCAGTGATGGTTGTGCTGATGATATTAAAGATGATATGGAGGAAGATGAAAGACAGCTACATAGCAATGTACTACTTACAATTGGCGCCATTGCTAGGAAGGCACCAGCACATTGTTCTCATGTCTTGTTTACTCTACTTACAGATAGAAGTAAAAGGTATGTCTGTATATTGAAAAAATGTAACTTAAATATCTTTACATTTCAGTTTTTCATGGACCTATTGGGGTTATTCGTAAATTCCTCTTCGTTTGAATCAACTTTAAAAAAGATAAGGTTTCCAATTCGACTAAATGTTGATTACCCCGTGAAGTGATTATAAATGGATTTTGATGATCCTATTTTTTCTAAGGTTTGGAGGTGATTGTGTATGAAGAACACTGCCCAAATTTCTTTAGGAGCGGGACCTAGTCAGTTAAAACCTAGAAAAACGTGAATAATTAATATGTAGTTATAGTCTTCGATTACCTAGTAAAAAGCTACAAAAACAAAAATAAATGGAAAACATTTTTTGTGGCTACTTAAAGAGATATTTCGTGTGTTTTAAAAACTTAAAAAATAAGAGTGTTTTTCATACACAAATATGTCATATTGTGAAGCCATTGTTTCGTCGTCAGGTACGATTTGGCCATCTTTTTTTTTATATTGGAAGGCAAACAAGCAGACGGATTTCCTGATGTTTAGAAATTCACGCCGCCTAGAGACACTAGAGGTGGTAATGGTGCGTTGCCAACCTGAGGCCGGGATGTTAGGCCTCGAGCAAAAGTAAGTTTACCGGCTATCTTACCCTCCGAACCGGAACACGTCATGACGTTATGGCGGCAGGAATAGGTAAGGCGGTGGTACCAATCCGGGCGAGTCGCTGCTAAACTCTACCACCTAGTCAGATGTCACGGTGCTAGGTGAGCCTATGCTCGCCTTTTACGAGCTGCCTGGCAAGGAAGGCAGATGGTCCATTCTACAAAGGAACCCGGACCAACACGGGGAAAATCTTTCTTTATCACTTATACTTAATAATTTGTATTTGTTTGTTTACTTAAACATTTAATTTTCGTAATATTGAAATTTAATTCTTTTTTTGCACTTTTTATGCGTTTAAATTGTGATTATATTTATTCTTGAGAAAGTGTATAAAATACAAACAAGTATCTTCACGTCCATATCCCCGAAGAGGTAGGCAAAGGTACAACCAAGGCACCCACGACTAGCCGAAGACACTAAGTCCCACAATGTGATAGGTGGCAAGCCTATCGCCAACCGGGCACATTTCCAATCCCGACCAACATTTTTTATTAGAAAATTGGAAAAATCCAATTTTCTTTGTGTTGGCCGACCCGGGATTCGAAACCGGGACCTCATGCAGTCAAGTCCAACACCCGGACCGCTAGACCACAGAGGCGATAAAATACAATAACTGTTAAAGATCTTGTTTATCGCCTCGTTGGTCAAGTGGATAGCGTATACGCCTAACTACACCGACCAACTGCGGGGCTCGAGTTCGATTCCCGATGGGGGCAGGCATTTGTGTGATGAACATTTAGATGTCTGCATTTCCGGGTCTGGGTGTTTATTAAATTTATTCTGGTATCTATTTAAGTATTTCTATGTATTAGTATTGTTGACTAACACCCATAACACAAGCATATAATTTGCTTACTTTGGGGTTAGATTAAATTTTTGTAACTTGTCCATTGAAATTTGTTTATTAAAATTCGCACTGACGCATCTAAAGTAATTAAGAATTTACGAGCGTCAATTCAGATTGTATAGCCTCATCTCTCCCTAAGTTATCTTAGCCCCACATATATAATTAATCTATTAATAGTAGCATCCATGGTACCTATTAAGGCGACACAGGCGATCAGTTGACACTCTTACGTAAACACTCCTGCTTATTGAATATCTTAGATCTTGGAAAATAGAAAACTTATTTAATATCAAATTTTTATTTTTATATGAAATAATTGCCTCCGAAGCTCTCATTGAATTTCCAATAGAATATTTCTATGATAAGCATGTATTACAGGGTGTTCATTATTTATATTTCAGTATTAATGTATGTCCATCTATGCATTAATTTCATTCTGATTGTTACCCACATAGCAACCTATGATTAGCTCACTTGGGGTAACATATATTTGTGTAACTTTTACTAAAAAACTGATAAAAAGTAAAATTTTTCAATAAATACATATCCCTGGACAATTTAAACAAATTTAATCTAACTCCAAGTAAGCAAATGATATGCTTGTGTTATGGGTGTCAGCCAACAGTTCTAATACATAGAAATACTTAAGTACTACATACCAGAATATATTTAATAAGCACGAAAACCCGGAAATGCAGACATCTAACTTCACCTGAGCCACGCAGTTGGTCGGTGGAGTTAGGCCTTCGACCAACGAGACAGTCAATGTTTTAATTACATAGAGAAAATCCTTCCAAGATCATGAATGTCTTTCTTGAGCAAGTAGTACCTAGTAAGGTACCGAATCGTATGTTATTTTGTCATACAGACTAGAAAGCCAGCTGCAATTGATGCATATGGGCAAATTACAAGCGGTGAACGGAGGAGCGCAACTAGTCACTTTATTTGAGGATCTGCATTGGATACTAATGATTACGGGTAAGACATGTTAAACACTTTACTGGTTATGCATTTCATCGCCAGAACTTGGTGAAATTTGATCACTTGTATTTTTCACTAATAAAAATAATATATTATAAGAGGTTAACAAACATATACCTTTCCTGATGATAAGGAACACACGTTGCCTTTTTACACCAAAGATTTTCAAGGTGCGTTGCTACCCTAGTTATGGTATCAAAAGCCTTTCGCGAATACAAGTTTGCAGGCTACCCTTTCGTTCAAGCCGTATTACAATGGCTTGTATTGGCATTATGGCAAAAGAAAAAAGAAAAGGTGTGTTAGGTATTTGTTTTTTAAATAGCTCATATCTGCAAACTTTTTAGTAAGAGATAACCGCAGCCTATAGACATCAAACATGTTGTAGGTGTGTTGCTGTCTTGTGACCGGGGTGTTAGGGCTATTGTGGAAGTCAACCTGCTACCCTACCCTCCTGACCGACCGACTGATGTCTGATAGTTTTCTGATCCTGGTTCATGTTACTGCACATCTGTGTAAGGTTACCCATACGCTTATGTAAGAGTAAGTCCCGTTTCAGGTCATTTTATTGCAATAGACTGTACGGAAGGAGAGACAGTAATGATACCAACAGAGATAGTGCAGTTCTGCATAGCTCAGAACGCGAACGTCGACGCCTCCCTCCGCTATTTGGTCGGAGAATCTACCAACACAGAAAATGTAGATCCTATTTTCAAGTGAGTATATATACATATATTAAAACCATAATAAAAGTAAATCTGCACATGAACCCATTAGTAAGGACTAATAAAACTTACGCGCTTGTTTATCTGGTGTGTAACTTTACTTTTGCTGACAAAAAATGAAGCTACACACTATATCAACGGGCGCGTAAATTGTATTAGTAATCTGTATATAATAAAGCAATAACAAAACTTAATTTGTATATTTACATAAATACATTTTACCCGTGTTGCTGCGGGTCCGCTAAGTAGAATAGACTATCTGCCTCTCTGCCAGGCAGTTTGTAAGAAGGAAGTTTGGTTAAAATATAGATAATTACTACACTAGACCACTTGTGGCAGAGTACTGTGCAGCAACTGGACCAGGTTGTGATTCACCGCTTTACCAATTCCTGCCGCCGTAATGACAGTGGCATATTCCGATCGGAAGGTAGACTTGCAAAATAGGCCTAATATCCCGGCCACAGAACAACGGCGCGCCTATACCATTTATGGTATGTATAGTCCATGGTAATATAGTTTCATCACTAGGGCTGCGTGTTTTTGGTCGCTGAACTCTCACATACAAAAAACATGGTCTATTCTACTCAGAAGATCCGAACGATGCTTGAAACATTTTTTACAGCCAACCGGAAAGCGAGAGACATCATTTTTTATTTATTCATAATAAAGACACGAATGAAAAGATTTATTCATAGAAATACAAAAACAGACAACAAGAGGTTTTTTGGTCTTTGTTATACAAACAAGTAAATATTAGAAATGCAAAATAGATTGACAACCCCTGATATGGAGTGATTCACATAACGATTAAGAATATAATACCATCGTCAACACGTTTTCACGTGACCTGTTATAGATGTGGGTCATCTTTTTGTCAACTTCAACAAAGAAAATATGAATACTGCGAAATAACACTTCACTCATGAAAATGTCTCATTTGTCATTCTGATCCTACCAAGATGTTTTTGGAAATGAATAATTCTTTAGATAATGAACTTAAATTTCCTATGTAGAAAATTGTAATAGGTACATATACGTATAACATTTCCAGTTACCTTTTCGAACTTGAAAATAATTTTTGACAAAAAAACCGACTTCAAACAGTAAACCAAAAGAAACTTAATATTAATAAAAAAATTAAGCTCAATGATAGAAAACATTACTAAAATGCGAAAAATAAAGTGCACTTAGACTATACACAAAAGTAATGAATGTACATATTAATCATTAGGTATTAATACTTAACCTACACTTAAACCTTACTACTACCTTACCTTGTATTAACTACCTATACATACGTGTATTTTGTATTCTACAAGTACCAATTTATTACAAAATAAAAAAAATCACAATAACAGTAATCGCCTAATACTATTACCTATGATTCTTTATACAATATTATATGTATATGCTATCTATCTGTCCATTTGAAGCTGGTGCCAAGCGTAATAGTAAAGCCGCAGAGTGCTGAAAGTATATGCTATGTATTTTTATTCCGTTTGTGCTTGGCAACAAGGTAAAGTATTAACAATTCTATTCTATTGCTAGAGATGACTTGATTACGCAATTTATATTTGAAGTCAAATTGACACATCAAAAATGATGACTAAATAAAACTTCGATTTTTAAATTCCTTCGATTATCTATGGTCTCCATCATCAGACCTGTATTTTTTTTATGACATTAAAAGGCAAACAAACGTTCGGATTTCCTGATGGTAAAAAATTCACGCTGCATAGAGACACACACCAAAGGCAGTACGGTGTTTGCTTAACTGAGGCCGAGATGTTAGGCCTCGAGCATAAGTAAGTTTACCGGCTACCTTATCCTCCGTACCGAAACACCTCATGACGTTATGGCATCAGGAATAGGTAAGGCGGTGGTACCAACCCGGGCGAGACGCTGCGACACTCTACCACCTAGTCAGGTGTCACGGTGTTACTGATGGTAAGCCTATGTTTGCCTTAAAAGGCTACCTGGCAGAAAGGCGGGTGGCCAATTCTGCAAAGGAGCCCAGACCAACATGGAAACCAATAGGGAAATAAATAAATTGCACTTATAACCCATATCGGTGACAAATTTAATCAATATACGTGAATTAAGTCAAAATGCAAGGTAGCTACTGTAAACAATTGAGGAGTTCCCTTCACTGTCGTTCTTCTTCATCATCAGACCCCTAATCACAGTCACAACCCATCTAGGTGTAAATTTCTCACCAATAAAAAATAATCAAACCCAAACACAAGGTAACTGCTGTAAACCGTTAAGGAGTTCCCTTCAATGTCCTTCGTCTTCATCATCAGATCGAGTCCAGACTTTCTTTAAATTGTAGGTATTTAAACAAACGCAGTAGTCGCCCCTACAATTTTTGAAAGTTTCCCTCAATTTCTCCAGGATGCCATCATCAGACCCTGTGTACCGGTGACCTTGAAGTATCTCCTTTCCAACAAAACAAAAATTATCAAAATCGGTTCATAAATGACGAAGTTATCCGCGAACACACATAAAAAAATATATATATACGATCGAATTGAGAAACCTCCTCCTTTTTTCGAAGTCGGTTAAAAAGATAATAACTAACAAAAAAATTATTTTTTAAACACATATTTCTTGACTATAACCATTTTTTTACACACATACACACACACACACACAAACGCACGCACCCACGCACGCTTGTACACATGCACACATATATAATCGTGTACACACATATTATACCTCTTCTAAATCGCTTTCGCTAAATCCCCTTTGGGACAGCTATTTCCGTTCGTTGATTCTCGAACAAACTGCAATTTGACGAGTGTCTTCCAAGTTCTTAATTTGTCAGAGATAAACAAATAAACTTTTTTGTGATACACTATATCCCATACATATATAGGCGTGTATGTAAGTATATATGACAAATTTGTGTTACAGGTTAGTTGGGGAAATTTTACGTATTAGCAATTGGGAATGCGCTGCTTTGGAAGCAGGATTGGGGGCAGTATTCAGCCCGGAGTTGTCCGCGACTATATCTTGGCTACTGAAAATATGGGCGAATTCGTATTTGGTTCCACAGCCATCACAATATCCAGAGGTATGAGTTTTTTTTGTCTCAAGTCATAGATGCATGATTAGGTTGTAACTTGAGTAGCTTTTGTGCGCGTAAATTAGTTATCGGTTGTGTAGCAGTCTTATAACAACCTTTGAATTGATAATAACTGGGATGCAGCCCTTAGTTATTCAAGATAATTCAGTTATTTAGCTCTTTTCAGGAATGTCACCCCATCCACAAAAAAATACCATAACATCGCTCTGTTGCAACTTGAAAATAGGACGAACATACAAATCAACAAAAAATATTTTCACACACACGCAACACGTCATTGCTAAGATATCAGAATCAGAAAAAACTTTATTTACGTGGTCCACACAAGTAGTACTTGTAAACTTCTACAGTAATTTTAAAAGCTACCACCGAATCGGAATCGCGCCCTCATTCTGAGAAGATTCGGCAATAAAAGCGCAGCGAGCTTTTCTTTTTTCAAAATTAATCGTAACATCATAAAGTAAAAATAATAAGATAATAGTAGATATATATAATCTTCGAGACGTGAATGACAATTTTCAATTGAGTATTAATAGTGAACACTTTTTAAAATGTCATTGTGCGCTCCATATATGCAAATATGCCCAGCTTACCCCATAGATTGCACTTGTTTTATAATTATCCGCACTTAGCATTTTAATTAAACTTGTTATTTCTAAACTAAAACGATTAATATCCACGCCATCTATGAACCAATGATGATCACTGGGTAAAGTGTTAATCAAATAGCTGTGAAATGACGTGTTTTATATTTGCTATCTCAATTGCGTATTTGTTGGTCACAGGAGATAGCAAATATAAAACACGTCATTTCACAGCTATTTGATTATCACTTTACCCAGTGATCATCACTGAAAAGATACGGAATCAGCCCCCTGTGTTCTGGATGAGATGAGATGAAAGAAAAAGGACATCAGGTCCTTCGACTACCCTATCACTGCCAATACAAATGCCCTTGAGCTGATTTCGGGCCCAAGTAAAAGGTATGTTTTTTTATTTTAAATTTTATTGATATTGTTTACTAGCATCAAAATCCGTTGCGTAGTTTTAAAGATACATATAGATAAACAGACACGAATAGCGACTTTTTTATACCATGTAGTTGCGGCACATAGGATGTTGTTCTTATTAGAAGATTGGATGAAGGTCATCGAGAAAACGAAATGGGACATTATGTCCGGTTAGGATCATCCCATCCATTGGGATATCCATTGGGATATCGACAATATAATGGAGTAATCATTGATAGTATCCGTGACAGCGGATGGATTTAGTAGCGAAAATTCACATGACTGATATCAACATAGAAGAATAAATATTTTTTTAGCAACTTTACCCTTTATATATTCTGGTGTTTCATTAATGTTACCTTCAATAGACTTTTTACTTTTTAACAATAAAAATTTAACTATGACCAATATATATTTTTTTATTTAAAAAATCATCGACTATCCATAGTAGCAGTTCATCCCAACACTATTATACGTTACGTTACGTTATACGCATAAGACTTAGCATAATTTTCTTTAAATTAAATTTCATTTGTAGGCTCCAAAGATATGATTGGGTTGAATTTAATTTACTACAATTAAGAAGTTATTTAATGTTTACAAATGAGGTACAGCTAAAATAATAGTTGTAATTTTTAAATTGCGACACTTTTAAAGTGTGAACCGAAACGTTCCTGAAATTGTCATCCGCACCATGCTACAGCGCTAATAGTGTAGAACAACAAAATTTTCAGAAAATAGTATCTGCAGAACTTATTAAAATTTAAGTGTCAATTGCGTAGCTCATATAGATTAGATTTTATTGATATCGAAAAACGCCCGAAATTGTTACTGACAAATTCGTCTAAATACATTAGTACTTTCTAAAGTCTGAAGTTAAAGCTGAAATTTGGTACGTAAGCTACTATATTAAACTACAAAAAAAAACTGAAAATTGGAAACTTTATACCCCCAAAGCATAAATTATGGGATGAGAATATTAGTGAAATTCTTTTTTTTAACTCTCATAATTTGCGTTTTGTTTTAACCAGTATGCAGGCAGGTAGTTTGCACATATGAGGATAGGAATAATAGCCCTATAGTGTAGTCAAGATCCTAACTCCCTAGAGCCCTACAGTCCTACGAAGCCTATCCTTATCTAAATAAGTGCGGGATGCCTGCCACCAGGAGACCCAAGGCGACAGGCGGAACCGGTAGGAAGTAAGGTTTTAAGGTTGGATTTTCTCATACCACTGATCATTTACGACGGCTATAGGAGTCTTGGCTGCAGTAAGAGGCGTAGTAGTAGAGTAGTTGTAAGGATCGTGAGGTTATAGGTGCGTGGAATTGAGAGTCAACGGTTAGTTGTGCTCTGACAAGTTTATTTCAAAAATTTTGCAATATATACTATGTCGATTGGAGTTGTGATGGTTACTCTATACATAAAGATTGGTTGTGTGCGTGACACGTGTAAACCTCGGCGAAGACAGCGCGCGTGAAATTGATTGTAAGTCGCGTGGCCAGGCCATGCACAACCAGACTAACAAAGTTCTTAGGATAATATGTTCTATAGTGTAATTATTAAATACATATAGTTTTAACTGCATAATTATTATACTTTAGATGTTATTGCTATCTAAAATCACCGATTTCGTAAGTGATATATTTCATGAAATACTTTATGATTGTAGAATGTTGAAATTTTGTATGTAAGCTAATGTTTATATATACAGAACGAAACAATTTGGAACATCGGAAGTTTATACCCTTAAGTCATAAATTAAGGTACGGGTGTTTCTACGAATGTACAAAATTCAACGGTACTTCGTCAAGTCCTAGAACGCTGTAATTATGTATTTAAACAAATGCAAAACAACAATATTCAAATTCTAAAACTTGTATTTTTCTTCACCCCAGGCTATAAGTTAGTTGTGTGGAAATATGATTTTCTCTAGAGAACGTTAGCCTAACTCTATTTTACGGTCGGGATTTTAAGACAGATGTGCGAACCTACGGGTTATCCTACGTTGTAGCGCGAAACACGACAATGGTGAGCATCGACGCTAAGATCGCAGGAATATCTAAAGCGGTGGCAACATTCTACAAATCTTTCTATCATCGACAAAATGATACGATGACCATACGGGTCAGTCACACAGTCCGGTAGTGGAGAGTGAAGGGTCGTGTGTGTCAGGTGGTGGAGGCGGCGTTCGGCGCGGGATCGCGCGGCGCGGCCTGGGCGGCGGGGGCGGCGGCGCGGCGGGCGGCACACGTCCTGCGCCACG
>NJDC01002126.1:93293-110650 GCA_002245475.1 Calephelis virginiensis | reverse complement strand
GAGGCGAGGGGTAAGGGGTACATCGTACGATGTGTTGTTTGTGCGGCTTTTCCAGGAACGTTGGTGGTTCTTATGGAATGTTTTTTATAAGTACCCACAACGTGACAATGCGCACATCAGCTTAGAATACAGCGTCACTGCAAGAACGACTACTTGCTCTGTATCCCTGGTGGAAACGCCCTCCATCTTAAGCAAACGAGGAATTTTTAACCTGTGCTTCAGTAAAATAGCCCTCGTCATTAGTGGGAAAAATTTAAGGAGTTCCTGCTACACAATTCCACGATTGCCTGCAACGTAGATTTCGCCTTGGTCTCGCTCGTCCACCTAGATTCTACTTCTAGTAAACGAATGAGTAAATAGGTAACACATTTTTTCAGGATTCACTTTCTTCTGCCAGTCGAATGCAATAAGAACATCAATATACTTCAAGTCGATGTTTGATTATCATGACGTGCCTAACTTAGTGTGACCACCATACTTGTCAAAGCCTTATGCTTTGACAAGTATAGTGGTCAAATGAATATGACCCTTATGTTGGAGCCGATCTCAAAGACAAGAATTCTTCAATGATAGGTTTAAACTAAAATAGACTTACCAGAGTTCCGATTTCTTCTCTCGCGCAGTGGAAGCATTTATATGAGGGAAGTAACGCGGTAGAATAAGGATATATATATATACATACAGGGTGTATGTGACACCGTAACGAAAACTTCTGTGGTAGTTTAGACACATCTCAAGACTTCAAAATTCCGTTAACAGTTTTTGTCGGAAACAAGTGGTTAAATATTTAGCAGTTTTTCAGCCCGCAATGTATAGCGAACAAAGTATATGTATTAAGCCGCGCGTTGCGAGCTGTAGTTGCCGACCTAATACTCTGTTTTATTATACTGATTTTAAATAAAAATCGAGTTGTGTTAAATAGTATTAATGAAATAATAGTGAAATCAATAAAAAAAATACAGCAATTTTTGAAAAAATCATGAAATTTCCGACACGACATTCTAACTACACATGCATGTCTATCATGTACAGAATCCATGGGTTCAAGTTTCGGTACGCTGTCATTTACACATTGTACGTATATAATAAGTGGGATTGAACTTCTTTGAACTCGAGCTGTCAGTCGAGTTGTGGAGACCCTGGTCCGTTGTCCTGTGGTCCCCTCTGCTGGTAGCTTGGTAATTCCTGACCCACACGCCCGATGCGTAATACTCAGGCACTACACTGGTTTTGTCCGACACCAAATCCAAGATCACACCAAGGTCGCCCGAAGCAAATGTTACTTAATTGAGACATATGCCGTACAATTCCTGTTAATTGTCACTAGCCACGTCACCGATAGCAATTGTCCACAAAATCACGCATTCACCGATGTATTTGGATTAATTTTATATAAAGACCAAATCAATAGCATTTACAAATGGCCCGACGTCATTTTTACTTCACACTATAAAACAGAGTATAGACAAAGTGGCAACACTGCAAACAATTTTTTCGTTTGATAGGTTGCGTTCCGTGTCGTTAGTGGTTTTAGGCGGCAAATACAAAACACCACAAAAAGTACGTATACTTACTTTATACAAACCTCAAATCCCGGTAGAAGCAGCATTCTGTGGACTAATTTTAAGAATTATTGAAGTTCAGTAGTTTGTTACTTTAGGCATTGTTGCATTTTAAAAAGCACTCATATTAATTTCGAAAGTGTTTTACCCTACCTTACCCTAAGTGCCGCCTGAAATTTAAATATAAAGACGGCAAGTTTTTGCAATCGCTGAGAATCTACGTGTGCAATCTTCCTTATCTGCAGGATATTTGCGCCCTGATGGAATTAATATGTAGCGTGGCGCGAAGCGGAGGAGGAGGTGACACGTGCGCGCGTGGGCTGCGACTGTTGCTGCCGCTCGTGACACCGCCGCTGCTGGCCATGCCGGCCCTGGCGCAGCGGGCCTACCGCACCGTGCGGGACCTGGAGGCGGCCGACCAGGTGAGGGACACATATACACACGTGACGTCACACCGCCGCTGCACGCCATGCCGGCCGGCCCTGGGGCATTCTTCACACTAAACGTGTCTTGATCATTCAATGTCGTGAAGTTAAGCGTTCGCCCCCGTAACATCTTTTTTTTTATAACAGCAATTCCATTATATTATAATCTATTCTTTTTTATTTAGGATTCGTCAGAAATTCGACATGACTTACTTATATCAAAATTTATTTATTTCAGCTTACAAATTTACCCATCGAAGACTTCAACATGGTGATATCGGCTGTACGTATAGGACTAACCGCGGTGTCCTGCGACGTTTCAACATTATGCTGCGATATAATTGTAGGATTGTCCAATAAAGTCCAAGCACTTGGTGACGATAACCCTTATGCGACATCTCTTTTGACCTTAGCCGAACTTCTCCTGATGCTCATAATGAAGATGGAAATCCCACCCGACTCAATTCCAGCGGCCGGTGCAGCTATTTACGCCCTGACATGTGTTAAGCCGGCTCTTTTGGAAGGTCTTGCGAGACAACTAATGGAAGCATTCGCTGTTAACGATCCCGCAAACGTTCCTAGACTGGAAGAAGCTTTCCGCGTACTTACCAACGGAGTTCTGTTTGACGGATTCCGTACCCACAGACTGAGATTTCAAGACAATTTTGACATGTTCCTAGCCAAAGTCCATGGTTTCTTCATTGTAAAATAATGATTGTGTCATAATTGAGCTATTTTACTAGTCATGGGTGAAAAACACTATTGGATGTTATTCCAAGCTAGGAAAACGACTGTGTCCTTCCAAGGGGCTGTGGCTAAATAATATAATGTATTTTTCACGTTAAATTTTATGAATTTCATATTGTTAAACATTTGCTGTGCTTTCGCCGAAAATATAACAATCAAACAAATTTTCAATTGGACCGGGTTATGCAATATCACCCGATACATAATGGAAATAAAATTATAAAGTTCTACAAATACAAAATTCAGTAAAATTTTGTATTTGTAGAACTTTATAATTTTATTTAATTAACAATGACAATTTTTGAAATTAAATACAATTGGGAAATTCGGTTGCTAATGACAGAAAGAGATAGAGATAGATTTATAGAAAGTCAGACAAAGTCGAAGAGTTTGTCAGGACTCCTATATTAAAATAGCTTTCTTAGTTTAATTGTCAGGCTTTATCTGCCGTTTTGGTCACTTTCGCGCAGATAATATTATTTTTTGCAAAGCACTGTTAAAATAATATATATATATATATATATCGTCTCGCAGCGAATAGACGATGTTTTGCAGACTCAGTTTAAAATCAAATTCAAGTAATAAAAATTTGAAGAGTATTTTCTAATTGTTATTTTCGAATCGTATTATGGTGAGATATAAGACTAATGATAAAAGATTATTTGTTGTTCTTTCGCTCAACATTTTTGACTGATCTTAATGTGAAGGTTTATGTTACCTTAATTTTGTTATTTTTAAGAATATTCATATTTCATTCGTTTTGTTCAAAATAAAAATCTGATAAAGTTTTAGAGGAATGTAAAAAAAAGTTGATGTTTAATGAAATTCAGCCTACTCAGCAACATTTTTACATTAATATAAATGTATTTGGTTATTCGTTTAAAATTTGACGCGCAATTGCTAGTTTGACCTGAAGAACGATATTATTTTATAGGTATTTTTATACTGACGGGTCATGCCTCACGAGGTTCGCGTAGGTTGACAACCTAAATTTAAAATGCTTTTGAAATTGGTAAGACGCCTAGTCCATATTAATGTCATTAAGTCGAAAGTCTTTGTTACGCTTTCATGGCTGTAACGCTCAACTGTCTGTTATCCCTGTTTTAAAGACAAGGCGTTTTCCGCGAGCAAGTGATAAAACTTTAAAACTCAAACGAAACCGCGAGCGAAAGAGTTATAATACTTATAATTATGCTCCTTCCAACCACTCATTTAACTTTTAATAGCAGGTAAAAAACATTATCATTATAGCTATAGTACTATGAATTTGACAGCTGTCAAAAGTAAATCAATTGGTTGGTTATACGTATAGTCATTAATTTTATTTTGTTGGAACCTACTTAAGGTTATACATATCAAATTTCTGAAACGTGTTCTAGGTAGTTACAAATTCTTTAAATAAAAAAAAAATATGTATTCCTTGAAAATGTGGATTTTCTTACTGTCACATTCGGAAAATTCAAGTATTACTTAACAGCATGTCCACAAAGGCCGTTTTGCGCGCGTAGCTACTTGTGAATAGCAATTTACACTGCCTCTAAATATCGCTTTGTATGTACGTAACTATACAATGAGGGACTTGAATTTCCTGTGTATTGACTTGAATACAGCGGCGGTGTTGTGACTTGTATACCGTCGATGGCAATGTTTTAATCTAAGAGAAAGACGACGATTTAGCATTTACGAAATTCCATATCCCAGATGGTACATTTTACAATCACACAGGCTCATTACAAGTACCCCTTGTATGGTCTATGGGATATAAATAATTATTCTATGCCTATTTTTTTTAACTTCATTAGTAAAAAGTTTCTTATCGAAGTTTTAAACTAAATACGTCCACACGCCACGTATTGCTGGACGCAGCAATGGCGCGGGAAATCGTCTCTCTCCCGCATTGCAAGCGTTTTATGTGCGAATCAGTAAACGGACGCACCATCAGGACGGGTTCTATGAGTTTCAATTAAAAAACAATCGATACGACCATTCTTTTACAAATAAATTATCTGAACTTCATGATTAATGTTTTATAGATATTTCCGTATTTTCACATACATTTTTAGAAAAATAGTAAATAAAGTATATAATCATTACTTTAATATTTCGAATAGTTTTCTTTTGTTTTTTTAACTTTACTTTAACTAATATTTTTTTCATTTGTTTCTGTTGTGTATTTACAAATCCTATTAATAACACTGCTTGAGCTAAAAGTATTAGAAATTCTACAGCCATATTTTAATTATTTGAAAAAAAAACAGTTTTGAAGCACAAATTTCAAAATGTTCGTGTTTCTTTTGTGTTTAAACTATTTTAGACAATCTGTTTAGGTTCACAGGCTAGAGCTACGAACATAAGTTAAGGTTAAAATAATAATTTATACGAAACTATATAGGCAGCAAAAAAATATGTATGTGTAAATAACATATTTTGCACATATTCTTCTTCGATTCTTAGTTATATTATCTCAACTTTCTTAAACGCAAGATATTTAGTTTACACTTAACATTACAATAGACGTATAGTCAATACATAGGAATATGTCGATTAAAACTTAAAAATCGAGAAGTTTAATATTATATAAGTTTCAATTGATTTAAAGCAACAAATGTTTAACATTATTCATTATGTTTGTAATCTTAAAGCGGCCTAATACAAGGTGCTCGTCGCCATTTTTGATGATATTCCCTATATATTGATTTACATTTTGAAATTAGTCACGTGACAGAGTGAAGCGGTTGTGAACACAAAATGCTTAGATATAATATTTAAGATGCAATTAGCCGAATTTTAATAGCTTCTAAATTTAAAGAAATTTTTAACTTGAGATCTATGGACAGCCAGACTTTCGTCATTTTATCAAAACTTTATGTTTGTTAGTGCATGCTTCCAATTCTGGTAGGAGCGTGGGAGCTACTTTAAAGTTTCAATTTATTATTAATAAATACTAAATGATGAATTTTAAAAAGCGTCACTTTCTTGTATTTTACTTAGAATAATACAAAAAGTCAGGTCGTGCTATGAAATGAAAACATACTTTTATAAATTGTGACTGCACAAATAATTAAATGATTTTTTTAAACAAAAACTAGCAATATTATTCGATTTAAATGGGTAACATCTAAGAAGCTGTCCCAGCAACCCATTATTTTTATTTTATTTAATTTTTGCTACCCGACCCTTGCCTGCGCTACGATAAAGGTGGAAAGATATTATTCAAACGCCACTCAACGCAACAAAACCTAAGGCGTGTCAATACTTAAAAATTCCATACAATTAAAATGGGACACGCTACGTTACAACATTCAGTCAATCTACATCGGCGTGTTGCTAGCCGAGGTTGTAAAAACGTCACCCAAAGCATCACACGCATTGTGTTTCTAGTTCTTAGGCCTTCGTAACTGAGATCGAATTACTGAGACTGAATTGCTGAGGTCGCTAAAAGAAAATGAATCGCTCTTTTACTTTGTGATTAATTTTCAACTCTTTGCTCTTCACAGCAGGAGCAGTTTTAAACGAGCGAACAATGTGCCTTATGTTAAATTATTTCAAGGTAAATCGTTCACTCGTTTTGATAGTGCTCCTGCTTTAACCAGATTATTGAGCACTGGACAGAAATTATATGTTTTAATGTATTAAGTAGTTTTATTTTTAGGTATTGATTAAAAAACCTTTTATATTTTAGAAAATAATCAACTCTAACTTATACAACATGTCATACAATGTATTCTGTTCCGCGACAAACACAATGTAAAAGAAGTCTATTATGGCCCACACTGGTGTCGATACTACTATTGGCATTTAAATAATATGTTTCTACCTTAATTCAAAACTTAATAGTAGCCTCATGGTCCATACCCGAAAGGAAGCACATGCGTCAAGTCCTTTATGAAATGAGTAAAGTCTGGTCATGGGATGGACTCTTCGGATATCGTGCTTTTTATAATAGGTATGCATTAAGTGATAATCTGTTATCCATTATATTATGAGCATAGCAATATCGCAATATTATGGTCACATCCTTTAAACTCTCCTTTAATTATTTCTACTTTTGGAAAATGTTGGCATTATGTCAAATTAAAACCTAAGGTACATGTAAGTTAATAAAAAATGTCCGGAAAAAATATAAAATTAAACTGGCTTAGCCTTTACACGCGAATATGAAAATATAGGTACATTGTGTAGCGATACTTAATATTTCCATTGAACAAATAGACTGATGAGTTGGGCTTGAATAAAATGGTTAAATAAAACTTTAAAGCTGTTTAGAAAATCATCGAGAAACAAAAATACACCTGAATTGTAAGTATCGCAGATGGTCAGTGAAGTGACGTATGTACGTTTACCGCTCTACTAACAGAGCCAGCCTCACCTTCATTCTCTCAGCGCGGTTTAGTTGGTATTCATACTTGTCATAAATTTGATCGGTTTTTATTTTTAACGTCCCTTGCTACCTGATGCCTAATGCGATTGGTCTTTTTTTTACCAGGGTCAGGCTTGTGGTTGGCCAAAGCCGACCCTGTCAACAAAAGACACGGTTAAAACACTATTCATTCATACAGATTGGGAAAGTAGCTAGTGTAAATTTCCATTGATTTTTGCATTTTTATGTCGAATAATCTTCCATTTCCATCTTAGGCTTTACCGTGACGTCCTATTGGAATATTTCAACAATTCTATGTTTAATTGTATATGACCTTTAGTTAGTCCACAATATGGTCGCTCTTTTTCAGTCGAGTCAAAAAATCTCTAATATTGAATTGAATACTGCTTTTAGACGTCACAGTACAGACCTTGAATTTAGCTGCTGATTCCATTACAAAGCAAATAGTTAGTAACAACCTTATCCAACTACCCTTAAATCTTATAAGATCTGGGAAAAAAAGTAAAACAATTTAAAGGATTTAGATATAGTGTCTATTTTCTAAAATTGGTTCGGGATATAAGAACCGTTATATTTTTATAAATTAAAATTAATCTATTAATGTAATTTCAGTACTTGCTAGTTAGGTAATTCTTATTATTCCCAATGAATGTAGATTTTGTAATATGAATGCTTTTTAAAATTAAATACTCGTAATCAACACACAAGATAACTTATTTAAGAAATCTTCACTTTTACTGTTTTTATAAGAGATGCTTTAGAGCTTAACATATACTCTTCTTTTTTATTAGCGAAAATTAAATTGAAGTCAGTTGAAAAGTTTGTTTGTCATGCGTGAATAAATAGACAATCCTACGTATAAAAAATATAAATATATATAAACCAGGATTCAGTAGTGTTTTCTTACATAAATCTAAAATGTTCTAAATCAAATTTGTAAGAAGTATAGATAGACACAGCACTTATAAAATGATTTAACTTTACATAAGACAAGCCAACTTTGTTAGACAGAAAGTTAATTTTAAATAAAAATAAGTTCCGATAATGCTTAATAGTATACACCAGCCTTTCCCAAAGTGGGCGCTATCGCCCCCTTGTGGGCGCTGGAAGCCTAGAAAGGGGCGGGAGGTAAACATGAAAAAATGGTTTTATTGAAGTCCAGGCGAGACATTTATATGTTATTATTGAGGTTTTTGACGAAAAAAAGGAGGAGAGGGCGCTACAAAATTACTAATTTTCAAAGTGGGCGTAACATGAAATAAGTTTGGGAATCTCTGGTATACACTTAGGTCACATACCTACGTATCTACTTCAAAAATAGATTCAGTTGAGAATTGTAATTCAAATATAATAATAATGTAAGTATAAAGGAATACTAGCATCACTTGATATATTTATTTTTACAAAATTAGTCAATCGGTTCCATTTTCGCAGGCTCTTCATTACTATATATTGTACTTAGTTAAAAAGTTTAATCTAATAATACTTAATAGCAATAGTTATAAATAACTATATTATAGTATTAGGTGTTATACTTATTTTTAGCTAAATTGTGTTTGTCAAATTTGCTATTTAAATTTTTCAATAAAAACAACGTTTTCCGGGATCGAATGTGTCCGGTGTGCCGACAGGTTTTCCACCTATCATATTGTAGGACTAAAGTATCTTCGGCTAATTGTGGGCACCCACATGGTTGTACTTCTCCCGACTTTTGGATATGGGTGGAAAGATATATAAATCTAAAATATGATAATAATAAGTGAAACTATTGAAATGTATTGTTACAAGAATTTATTAAAAGTGAGTTTCACCAAGCGCCGAAGATGAAAGTTGTGCAATATAAAAATGCTTTTGATGTACTTCTTAATACTACCCCATTACCTACAACGAATCTCCACTACAAAATTATTATTTATCAGCACTTTAAAACTTAGTTATAAGTTTTTTTTTAATATTTCAATAACTGTCCAGGCGAATTTCGAGCGAACGTCTTCAGCAATATGAATTATTTTATCACAATTTTTTAAATGTTTTAATAGTTATTGTTTTATTTGAGGAGGAGACAAATCCAACAAATTAGATTATTACCTAAGATTGGTACAGACAGACAGAAATAAATGACTTGTCTATCCAGACTATACATATTTTTAGTCCTATATTATATAATATGTCAATGTTGATTACAATATGTTAAAACATATTTTTTTATTGTCCTAAGGCTGTACCGTGATGTCATAAAGCATTTTTTTTTGTTTCAATATAACGTGAGGCCGCAAAATCTTATTTTCACACATTGTATTATTTATTGAACTAATATTAATATTATTTTAAGACCTCATGGTAACGTCCCAGTTACTCTATCGCAATGGTTCCCAAATAATGATACGTGTATCCCCAGGCTATAGGGGTATGAAATATTACAGGAAATATATACGTGAAGGTCTGAAATCACTCTACATAAAATAAAATTTATGAAGCATCCAACGTTTATTGTTTTTGCATGAAAATAAATTGATTGGACGCATATTTTTGAACATTGACTCAAATACTTTAAAGTAATACTATAGCAAAAAACGAGCATAGCGAAGCGCGAGCGCACGTTTCGTCGTATCTTTGAATTTTTTGTTTGGATTAATTTAACTCCAAAGTAAGCAAATTATGAATACGCTTGTGTTAAGGGTGTTAGTCAATGGTACTATTACAAAGAAATACATAGATACCAGTATAAATTTACTAGACACCCAGACAATGAAATAATTAGATATCTAATGTTCATCACATAAATGCCTGCTCCTGTCAATAAGTAATACCTGCTATAAGTACAATAGTTAAATTGAAATAATAGAATTTCCTCTCTGATATTGTTGATTATTAATTACTACAGTTAGTACTGTTTTGTATAGAAGTGCGCGACTATGATTTTTTTCTTAATGTTAAAAAAAATCAACTTCGGGAACCACTGCTCTATCGTGTTAGTGTGTGCCATCATGTTTAAAGTCTTCGTAAAACAAAATATGTAATCATTTTAGATAAGTCAACCATACAAACTAAAGAGCCATTCAGAACTTTTAATAAATCACTGTTAACTAGCTTTGAATTTGTACCCTTAAAAAGGAGATACGCTCCTAACGATGCTCTGCCTATTGAGCTCCGACGTATTAATTCCATATTATATAACTAATAATTCTTTACAATGACTGATTTTTTTTAAGTTCTCTACATATTTTTTGCAGTGTCGCCTACACTTATGCCGCATACTCTGTACTTGCTGTATTGTGCTTACTTGTATTATTTTTCTTTTAATACTGCAATATAAAATATATTCTATGTTTATTAATCAGACGGCGTATGATTAGTCCAATCATACACCGTCTGATTTCAAGATTGTGAATGACTTTACAATCTTTAATTATTCCACACTAATGTAATGCGAACTTAAACCTTAAAGAGGATTATTAATAAAATGTATACAGTTAAATAAGGTATATTGTGACCGCATTACTATTTGGCATTTTGTGCAGTCAAGTTTGTTATTTTAATAACGTAGGTTCCTGTTATATTCGTACATATACCTACATACAAATTCAAAACCTATAAGTATTAATCTGTAATCTGTAGGTACTCATACTTTATATCAGAGCTGAAAAAAGTGCTTTATGATTATAAGTGACTGTAAATACTAACTGTATTATAACTCTTTTCAACTTCAGTATTCTTTCCAGATTTACCTTTCCTTCAAAATAAAATTACAATAAATGTACAAATTTAATATGTTTTTTTTGCCCATAACATTATCAAAAGATCCGTGTCTAGTAACACCCATCCTCATTAATTATAAAAGGATTCAAGAAGATAGAAATAAACTTTTATTCTGAGAAAATAAAGTAGGTATGTAGGTAGTTATTTTCAACAAACTTCGAAAAAAGGAGGTTATATGCACGGCCGGTACAACTGTGGTTGGGCAAGCTGGCTAAAGAATAACTTGTGATTTGCGAACGATTTAGTTGTGGAAGTCCCAACCTAAGTCCCTACAACCATCCACGTTCGCGTTGTATGTTATGTCAATGTTTCACCTGCCACTCTTTTTTTATACAAGAGGAGGCAAACGAGCTAGTGGATCACCTGATGGAAAGTGTTCACCGCCAATCACGGACATGCGCAAGACCAGGAGCATCACAGGTGCGTTGCTTTTCTTCAAGATTCCTAAGTCATTATCGTTTGGAAATACCACCCTCGGTAACCCTGACCCAATATTTCTACGCAACGCCAAGGAATCGAATCGATCGGTAATTGCCCGGATAATTCTAGACGCTCTCCTTGTAAATGCGGTCAAAAGGAAGGAGACCAAAATTTTATTGACAGAAGTAACTCCATGTGAGGACTCCGAATTTACACCTTGTAAAGTTGTAAGTGATGGGTCAGCTGGGCACACCAAGTTTTTAGAGGCTATTTCAGCCTTCTCCATCGGATGACCACGAAATTGAACATCACTCAAAATGTCAACCCTAAATAGGTACAAATCGAGGAGATATGACAAAGGGAGTATTTTTAGCGGAAATAGCGCAAACTTGTGTCTTTCTAGGGTTAAATTGCAACAGTATATGCTGGCCCCAATACGAAATGTCGAACAAAAGATTGTAAACTTTAGACACAATTGGTTCCGGCTCTCGATGACATGTTCCCGAGAAATATTAGGCCAGCCGAAGTATAAGTCTTCCTCAGTAGTGTCGTTTGCATAGCAATTAGTGCTACTAATTTGCAACATGTCATTGATATGCAGAAGAAGCAGTGTAGGAAAAAACACGCAGCCTGGGAGAACGTCAGCATTGACAGGCTTGGACTCCGAGCACATTCCGCCGACAATGAAATTGATTCTACGCTCCGTCAAAAAACTATTGACCCTTTTGCATAATTTCGCAGGAAGACCGTGAAGGAAGCTTCGATAGAAGCGCCTTGTGTCACACCCGATCAAAGGCTTTCGCTATGTCCAAACTAACAGCCAATGCTTCACCCTTTGTTTCAAGTGCTTGCACCCATCGATTTGTTAATTAATCTCTACGTGCCTTAAAGAAATCGCATAGGTTTGCCAAGACTGCATTATTATAACCTATTTGACGAAAAGGAAAAAAAAATAATTTGGTATAAGGATTGGTATAAAAATCCAAAGTTAAATAAAGCTATCTTTACGTATATTTTGAAGTTACACTTCTTTTGGCGCGATTGAGATTTGGGAAAAATGATGAGAGTGAATTTTTACGATGCGCGCGCACACCGACAAATAAATGTGACAGTCTGAATATAGTTGCTACCGACAGAAAAAAGCTAGTAACGAACTTTTTTATTTTTTATTGCGTCCGAACCGTTAAAGTTAGAAAGTTGCTTCCTCAAAAGTTATTGATCGGTTACACAAAATTTCTTTAATTTTTAAGAAAAAAATCCAAAATCGCGGAAAAAAAATGGCTGCCATACAAATTTAAAAGGTGTCGATTTTTAACGTTTTGACTAGCTCTACCCTCCATAGTTTTGAGATGGAGATTCGCTTCCATAATGAATAGTGAATTATGGTGTTGCCAGGGCTTTTTGGATTTTTATTTTTTTTCAAGATGGCGGCCATTTTTTTTTATTTTTTTTAAATTTTTGAAAGTTTCGGATCAAGTCGCCAAACATGACTTTCAAGGGGTAATCGGGGGCGGGGATTTCGAATTTTTTATTAATTTTCAAATCCAAGGTGGCGACCGGAAGTTATAATTGAAAAACTAGTCCAAGCGTAAAAGTTGTTTCTGTATAGGATAGCATAAATTTTGAAAGTAATAAATAAATTGTAACATCTGGTCTACCATGATCTGGTAAAAAGTTAGGTGACGGCCAGCCTAAACGAAAAAACATGGAGGATCGGTCATGGTGCCAGTTTGTAGAGCCCAGGTAGCAAATACCAGAAGTTATGAAAACATTTTCAAAAAGGCAAAAAACAAGATGGCCGCCATACAACAATCGGTTTTTTAACAATTTTTAAGATTTTGAACCGTTATAGATATACTCCATATGGGTGTCGTTTGAGACATAATCGGAAATGCTGATTCTGAATTTGGCAGCCATTTTGAAATCCAAGATGGCTACCGGAAGTTATTATTGAAAAACCTATATGTTATACTTAGAGTAAATCTTTATGAACTCTTAGATAAAGCTTAATTAAAATTAAGAACTATAAAATTTTTGCTCAGCTACCAGTACCTGGTAAAAAAATGATCAGCAGCCAGCTTTAACGAAAAATCGTGGCGAGTCTAAGAGACTGCCACTTTTTACAGCTTAGGTGGCAATTACTAGAAAAAAAAATTTTAAAATTTGAAACACAAAATGGCTGACATCCAAAACAAAATTTTCTGAAAAATTGCTATTTTCGCAACAGTTTAATAAAATAACCATATTGGTGTCATTTGAGACAGTAACGAGGGTGCGAATTCCGAATTTGGCAGCTATTTTAAAATCCAAGATGGCGACCAGAAGTTATTGCTGAAAATCTGCTACAGCTACGATTGAGTAAAAAATTTCGTGTCATCGGATTTATTTTAACTTAAAATAATAAATGTCACCAAAAAAGATTTAGAACCGCTGGTGTAGAGTAAGCAAGATAACCTGTTTTAGACCGATTGAATGTTCTCGACCGTGCTTACTAGCTTGCACTGGCTTGATTGCTTAATATTTCATAGTGTAATATCACTTAGTAAATGCAGGAAAGCGGACCCTGGGTTTCCACCATTAAATGTGATGATTTTAAAGTAAAGAGAATCTACATTAACATTATAGGGTACTTTGGCTACTTGACAATCAAACACATATACCGTTAAAAATGCCGTGCCGTTATCAATTCAGTTGACTAGTTACCACTTTGGCTACATACTTGAACAAATACAATTTATTTTAATTTTTTAACAGATGAACTTCACATTTATAATGGCTATAACCTTCGTTTATCTCAAGTTATTTTTATTTTAGCATTTGCTACGCCTGGGTTAAATTTATACAAATTTTAAAGAACTCTATAAATTTTAAAGAAAGAAAAAATTTCGCCCCAGACAGGATTTGAACCTGTAACCTTAGAACCTGTTAGAAAGGAATTAAAAATTTCGCCACGGGACTTGAATCCTCAGTAGCTCAATTGGTTAGAGCATTCGTCGGCTTGAGACGAAAGGTTACAGGTTCAAATCCTGTCTGGGGCGAAATTTTTTCTTTCTTTAAAATTTATAGAAAATTTATCCCAAGCACAGGGCAAGTGCTAAAATAAAAATACGTTTAAAGAACTCATTTAGTAAATAGAAGAAATTTAGAAAAGTCAGACATGGTTGTCATGTCATGATCGTCTAGTGTCTTAGTATTTATAGTTTTAAAATAGTATTTCTAGTTAAAATAAGATAAACATATATTTATTCTAGTTCTCAGACTCTAAATTCGTGTTGATGTTGTCTATATCATCGAAGTAATATTATGTGAATAACAATGAAAAATAAGTATGAAGTGAAAGTGACTCAATTCGTGAACTAAACAGTTTGTAAATATTAGATACCTGTGCATTGTTTTGTTTAGTTTTTAATTAATTTTGAATACTTAACTAAAGTGTTATTGTGCAATAAGTGGAGAAATAAATAATTTTATTATTGATATAAATCATGACATTAAATGAAGGTGTTTGTAAAATAATGACGTCTTAAATACAAACTAACTAAACAATCTTCGATAATAAGCACAGTGTTAATAGAGATGCCATTTCGTTTGGAAACTAATTGAACGAGTGATGTGTACGTGACTTTTAGTTCGCAAATTTAAGATGGACCAAACTCCGGGTGTTCGAATCCTGAAGAGACCGACAGATTTCTATTGTATTTTTTTTATATTATTATTATTTTGTTTTGTCTATTACAATTTAACCCATTTTTCAACCTTTTTGTACTTTTGATCACTTCAAGATGAATAATTTAAATTCAGAGTTGGAAACCTTAGATACTGAAAATATTACTTTCCGAAGACTGCGGATATCAAGTTCTATGTGTGATATCTCTATAAGCACAACCAATAGTACAATGTTGAACGCATCGATAGTAAGCTTACCAAATCGCACATTTGATGAAAGTTATAGCATGCTAAGCGATCAAATTAAAAAATTAACTACTGGTTTGGAAAGCGCAAATCAAGAAATAGAAAATCTAAGCTTAGAAAATAAAAATCTTACATTTAACTTAGAAAAGTCAAAAAAATATATTAATATGTACAAAAAAATGAGTATTACTGAGATCGCAGTGGAACCGATAAAAGAACTACGCAGTGTAAAAAAAAAGCCGTAGACGTACTAACATTGGAAATATTTATTCTACTCCGGATGCTAATAAAAATAACAATGATCAAGACTATGAGCTAATTAAGCAAAATGAATGCTTCCGTCGTTGCGGAAATAACAAGATGTTAAAACTCGACTTGCCTACACGAAAAACTGAAAACAGAAAAAATATAAATAGGGCTACTATTTTCACTACACAGAACGACACATTGGTGAATAAAAGTAAAAATAAAGAGGTCTCGGATAAGAAAAAAATATTGATTTTGGCTGATCAACAAGGAAAATACGTATGTAAATACTTACAAATGTTACTAGGAACTGATTATTTTGTTTCTAGTTTCTGCAAACCTGGGGCAAAGACGAGTACCATATTGAACTCGGAAAAAAGTTACATATTAACGTTAAATAACAAAGATATCGTTATTGTACTTGGTGGTATGAATGATCGCAATCCCTATGAGTTTCAAGCTTCTGTCGGCAACTGGCTCCAAAGCACCCCCAATGTTAATGTACTAGTTTCTGAAGTCCCTTATAATAGAGTATTAAATGAAAATAAATTGAATTACGAATTAAAATTTCTTTGTACAAAATATAATAATGCAACTTATGTCGATATGGACTATAGCAGGGCTGTACCCACACCCAATCATTTTTTTATCACTTTAAGCAGAATGTTACTTAAAGAAATAATTCACATTGATTATAAAATCAAACTAACGCAGTTTAGTAAACATGTTCAATCCTGTCAGGCAACATCCGATATAAAAAATAAGGAAGCAAGTACACAAACGGACATCACACTTTTGGACAATCTGATTACGAATAATAAATTTGACGCACCTCTGGTTGAAAAAGATAATGAGAAATTGCTTGACTCAATAACATTTCATAAAAGTATTAATTTAGAACCAAAAAGCAGTATTAGTTCTAGCAACTTAAATAATGTAATATTAGATAAAAATTACAATAATGAAGAAGAATATAATGAAATAAATAGCAACAATCAATGTAATTCAATTCATTCCTTTCGCCTATAATTATTTACATGTATTGCATCAAAACATTAATGGAGTTTTAAATAAATCTGATTCTTTAAATATACAAATTGAAGAGTTGATTGACAAAAATGTAATTTAAGATGTTTTATGTTTAACTGAACACAACATGCTTAGCAGCGATGTAACTATGTTGAAAATCTCCAACTTCGTGTTAGCATCAAGTTATACGCGTAATAAAAGACATAGTGGGTCTCGTATTTTAGTACGAAAAAGTCACTCATTTAAGGAAATTTGTGATGTACAAGACTTTTGTGTATCAGGTATTATTAAATGCTGTGCTATTGAAATCATTGAGCACAAAATAGTTATTATTGTCATCTATAGACCACCGAAACAGAATTTTGATTCATGCGACACGTTTTTCACTAAATTTACTGATATTCTCGAATGCTATTGTTACAAGAAGAATAAAAGAGCTATTGTATGTGGTGATTTTAATATAGATTTTCTCCGTGAAACCAAATTAAACTCACAATTCCAGCAGCGTCTGAAGAGCTTTAACTTAAAAACTGCAATTTGTAAGCCAACCAGACCTATTTCAGGCTACTGTATAGATAATTTCTTTTATAATATCCCAGGCTGTAAAAGTGATATTTTAAAACTAGCTCTGTCTGACCACACAGCTCAAATATTGGCATGTCCTGTGCAAAAACGTTATCGCTTCACATATTGGTATGTAGAGAAATGATTTTTTTCTGAGGAAAACATGTCGAAATTTAAGGACTGTTTAGGTAGTATCAGTTTCTGCGATGTTTTTGAAGAAAGTTGTGTCAATGCAGCATTCAATTAATTTCACAATGAGTTTAAATTATTTTTTAATTTGTGTTTTCCAAAAGTAAAAGTTAAATAATTGAA
>NJDC01002126.1:71690-91386 GCA_002245475.1 Calephelis virginiensis | reverse complement strand
TGTTCACCGCCACTCACGGACATGCGCAAGACCAGGAGCATCACAGGTGCGTTGCTTTTCTTCAAGGTTCCTAAGTCATATTCGTTTGGAAATACCACCCTCGGTAACCCTAACCCAACATTTCTACGCAACGCCAAGGAATCGAGTCGATCGGTAAGTGCCCGGATAATTCCAGACGCTCTCCTTGTAAATGCGGTCAAAAGGAAGGAGACCAAAATTTTATTGAGATAAGTAACTCCATGTGAGGACTCCGAATTTAAACCTTGTAAAGTTGTAAGTGATGGGTCGGCTTGTAGTACTGTCTCGCTTTCCTGGGCACATCAAGTTTTTAGAGGCTATTTCAGCCTTCTCCACCGGATGACCATGAAATTGAACATCACTCAAAATGTCAACCCTAAATAGGTACAAATCGAGGAGATATGACAAAGGGAGTATTTTTAGCGGAAATCGCGCAAACTTGTGTCTTTCTAGGGTTAAATTGCACCAGTATCTGCTGGCCCCAATACGAAATGTCGAATAAAAGATTGTAAACTTTAGACACAAGTTGGTTTCGGCTCTCGATGACATTTTCCCGAGAAATATTAGGCCAGCCGAAGCATAAGTCTTCCTCAGTAGTGTCGTTTGCATAGCAATTAGTGCTACTAATTTGCAACATGTCATTGATATGCAGAAGAAGCAGTGTAGGAAAAAACACGCAGCCTTGGGGAACGTCAGCATTGACAGGCTTTGACTTCGAGCACATTCCGCCGACAATGAAATTGATTCTACGCTCCGTCAAAAAACTTTTGACCCTTTTGCATAATTTCGCAGGAAGACCGTGAAGGAAGCTTCGATAGAAGCGCCTTGTATCACACCCGATCAAAGGCTTTCGCTATGTCCAAACTAACAGCCAATGCTTCACCCTTTGTTTCAAGTGCTTGTACCCATCGATTTGATAATTAATCTTTACGTGCCTTAATGAAATCGCATAGGTTTGCCAAGACTGCATTATTATAACCTATTTGACGAAAAGGAAAAAACAATAATTTGGTATAAGGATTGGTATAAAGATCCAAAGTTAAATAAAGCTATCTTTACATACATTTTGAAGTTATACTTCTTTTGGCGCGATTGGGATTTGGGAAAAATGAGAGTGAATTTTTACGATGCGGCGCACACCGACAAATAAATGTGACAGTCTGAATTAGTTGCTACCGACAGAAAAAAGCAACACCCTAAAGCTAGTTGCGAAATTTTTTATTTTTTATTGCGTCCGAACCATTAGTTAGAAAGTTGCTTCCTCAAAAGTTATTGATCGGTTACACAAAATTTCTTTAATTTTAAAGAAAAAAATCCAAAATCGCGGAAAAAAAATTTAAAAGCTGCCGATTTTTAACGTATTGAGTACCTCTACCCTCCATAGTTTTGAGATGAAGATTCGCTTCCATAGTGAATATCCCTCAGTGTTGCCAGGGCTTTTTGGATTTTTAATTTTTTTTAAGATGGCGGCCATTTTTTTATTTTTTTTTTAATTTTTGAAAGTTTCGGATCAAGTCGCCAAACATGACTTTCAAGGGGTAATCGGGTGCGGGGATTTCGAATTTTTTATTAATTTTCAAATCCAAGATGGCGACCGGAAGTTATAATTGTAACTAGTCCAAGCGTAAAAGTTGTTTCTGTATAGGATAGCATAAATTTTGAAAGTAATAAATAAATTGTAACATCTGATCTACCATGATCTGGTAAAAAGTTAGGTGACGGCCAGCCTAAACCAAAAAACATGAAGGATCGGTCATGGTACCAGTTTGTAGAGCCCAGATAGCAAATACCAGAAGTTATGAAAAAAATTTCAAAAAGGCAAAAACCAAGATGGCCGCCATACAACAATCGGTTTTTTAATAATTTTTAAGATATTGAATAGATATACTCCATATGGGTGTCGTTTGAGACATAATCGGAGGTGCTGATTCTGAATTTGGCAGCCATTTTGAAATCCAAGATGGCTACCGGAAGGTATTATTGACAAAAATGTAATTTAAGATGTTTTATGTTTAACTGAACACAACATGCTTAGCAGCGATGTAACTATGTTGAAAATCTCCAACTTTGTGTTAGCATCAAGTTATACGCGTAATAAAAGACATAGTGGGTCTCGTATTTTAGTACGAAAAAGTCACTCATTTAAGGAAATTTGTGATGTACAAGACTTTTGTGTATCAGGTATTATTGAATGCTGTGCTATTGAAATCATTGAGCACAAAATAGTTATTATTGTAATCTATAGACCACCGAAACAGAATTTTGATTCATGCGACACATTTTTCACTAAATTTACTGATATTCTCGAATGCTATTGTTACAAAAAGAATAAAACAGCTATTGTATATAGTGACTTTAATATAGATTTTCTCCGTGAATCCAAATTAAACTCACAATTCCAGCAGCTTCTGAAGAGCTTTAACTTAAAAACTGCAATTTGTAAGCCAACCAGACCTATTTTAGGCTACTGTATAGATAATTTCTTTTATAATATCCCAGGCTGTAAAAGTGATATTTTAGAACAAGCTCTGTCTGACCACACAGCTCAAACATTAGCATGTCCTGTGCAAAAAAGTTATTGCTTCACATATTGGTATGTAGAGAAACGAATTTTTTCTGAGGAAAACATGTCGAAATTTAAGGACTGTATAGGTAGTATCAGTTTCTGCGATGTTTTTGAAGAAAGTTGTGACAATGCAGCATTCAAGAAATTTCACAATGAGTTTAAATTATTTTTTAATATGTGTTTTTCAAAAGTAAAAGTTAAGATACTATTGTTAAAAAGACCTAATTGGATAACACCTGGAATTAAAAAGTGTTGCAAGCGTAAAAGAACCATGTTATGGAAATATAGATTATCTCGCAATGAACATTACAAGTTCAAATTTAAAATATATTCACAAAAAGAAAATTATAACTCGAACACGCAAAATTAAAAATAGATATTTTATTACTAAATCGACAAATAAAGTTAGGGCAACATGGAAAGTAATTAAAGATACTGTAATAAATAAACCTAAAGATGAAATCAATTACATAGTATATAATAATAATAGGGTTAATGATCCTAAGGAAATTGCTCAAATTTTCAATGCTAATTTTTTAAAACACTCCGAGAATAATCAAAACACAAACAATGTTTTTTTTTAATTCTGTACCTAGTTGCTCGAACTCTATTTTTGGCGCCTACAATAATACCTCAAGATGTTGAAAATGTTATAATGTAAATGTGTAATGTAAGAGTATCTTCTTATATTGCACCTTGTCTTAGTCATGTAATCAATCTTTGTTTTGAGCAAGGCGTTTTCCCATATATGTTGAAACGGACGGTAATTAAACTATTGTTTAAAAAAGGAAAAAAAGAGGACGTTAATTGCTATAGACCAATAGCATTAATTCCAATTTTTTCAAAAATTATAGAAAAAAATATTTATAATAATTTATACTTTTATTTAGAAAAATATGGACTTTTTGCTGAAGAGTAGATGTGGTTTCGACGTAATAAGTCAATAAAATTAGCCATTTACAAGTTCATTTTAAATATACTTAATAATGTTGATAGAAAGATTCCAGTAGCTTCCTTATTTATGGATCTCACCAAAGCATTCGATTACGTTAATCACCACATATTATTGAAAAAATTGTATTCGTATGGCATTAGAGGTAGTGTACTTAATCTTATTCGGAGCTATTTGACAAATAGGTATCAACTCACAGAAATAACGCGCATATGTAGTAAAACCAGATTAGAAATCAAATACTATTCTTACGTTCTTAAAGTTGTTTCTAATGTTCCTCAAGGTAGTGTACTGGGTCCCCTCTTGTTACTTATAATGATTAATGATATGCCTATGCTAACATCTCATTGCATGATTTTATTTGCTGACGACAGTACTTTAATATGTCACCATCATAATAATTTCATTTTGGAAAAGGATATGAATGAAGCACTAAAAATTATAATAAAATGGCTTCTTACTAATGACTTAAAAATAAATCTCAGTAAAACTAATTTCATGACATTTAGAAACCGTGTTGCTTTGACAGTACCATTATCTATTGGTTTTGAACATCAGAGAATACATGAAACAGAAGTGACAAAGTTTTTGGGTGTGACTGTAGGTTCCAGGATGTCCTGGAAGCCACATATAGAAGTTGTTTGTAGCAAACTCAATCAGTTTTCATATGCATTATATATGCTTTTCAAAGTTGTAGATACTTCTGCTATTTTAATTGCGTATCATTCACATGTGGTTTCTACATTGAGATACGGTGTGATATTCTGGGGAAACTCATCACATATACAATCTGCATTTGTAGCACAGAAAAGATGCGTAAGAAACATATTTAAGCTAAAAAAAAAATAGATAGTTGTAAGCCATGTTTTATCAATCATAGACTGTTAACTTTGCCATGCATTTATATCTACGAAACTGCTGTATTTGTTAAAGCTAATTTAAATTTATTTGAAAACTTAAAGAGTGATCGTCATTAACATAATTTATGTGCCTTGCCTCACCACACTGCTTTGTTCGGTAACAATGTTTGTGGCATGGCAACAAAGATTTTTAATAAATTCCCGTCTAGAGTGAAACAAATTAAAAATATTAATAGTTTTAAACATGAAATAAAAAAAATTCTATGTAACAAGGCTTACTACAGTATTAATGAGTATTTCTCGGACATCTTATAAATTGTGCGACAGGTATTAATAATATAATAATATAAAATAAATTATCAATTAAATGTTTTCCTGTAAATATTTATATCTTAGATTGAATTGATGCAATTATTTATTTACTATTAAACTTCTAACTATTTTTTTTTGACATTTTTATTGTAGATTAAGATTATGAATTGTGAATTTATATGATGTGACTGGTATGCATAATGAATGTAAATTATCAATTTAATGTTTGGCTGTAATAATAACTTTATTTATTTTTAATTAAATCGAATGATGCAATTATTATTTTAAACTATTTTTTGACATTTTATTTTAGATTAATACTAGGAATTGTGACTGTATATTAATTAATTTAGAACATAATATTTAATCTCATTTCAAGTCAGTGTAAAATTTATGCGAAAAATGAGATAAATAGACGTGTACTTAAATTCTAAGATATTCATTTTAATTGTATTAAATCAATTCATTATTTATACTGACTGCAAATTAGTTTATTTGTATTAATTTTACAATTGTACTCCTTATAGGCAGAATATAGAGCTGAAACCAAATTTGTTAACAACTAACTATGTACCTATATTCGAACAATAAATGAATTATGAATTATAAATACATACTCAAAACTGTGTATCTATAGGACATAACTACCCGCGTAAACGGTAAAGAAAGAAATTGTTATGCCACAGGATTTAAATCCTCAGTAACTCAAATGATTCGAGCATTCGTCAGATTGAGACGAAAGGGTAAAGGTCAAATCCTGTCTAAGTCAACATTTTTTTTCTTTGAAATTTGTAGAATCCAAGCACAGGGCAATGCTAAAATAAAATTATTGATAGTGTTGTAAATTGGATTCCTACAAAGGTTGTTGTTTCAACATTTACTGGACAATCTTTCCTCAAGAATGTTCTCCTTATAAATAGCACTTTTTCTTGAGCCCTACAATTCCCCCACCATTTAATGCAAACAATGCTGCAGATTTGATATTTAAACTCAATGCAGGTTAAAACCTCGTCGCTGGTCCGGAATGCAGCATACGACAGCAACAAACCCGTGATATTTATGGTGTCAATAGGTCACGACTCACGGATGACTCTCACCATTTGGAGAGCCGTGTGCTTGTGCACTGGCTGATGACATAAAAAACAATTACTGAAATTTTGAACAATTTATTTACAATCTTAGATATTGTTATAATTGGAATATTAGTTATTCAGTTAAACTATAAATTAAAGAAAGATGTTAGTTAAACTATTTATTATAAAAGTTAGTTACACTATTTATTACTCAAGAACGGCTGAACCGATTTGGTTAAAATTGAGAGGGAGATAGCTTAGAACCAGGAGACGGGCATAGGATATTTTTGATCTCGTTCGACTGTGTGGAAACTGAGAATAACTATATTTTAATTTTTGCCCCTGCATACGGTATGTTATAAATTAGATTATGTGATTAATTTGTGTGTAATTTGCGTAAATCATGTAACAATTATAAATAAGTATAATATTTTTTTTAATAATTTGCTTGATATCTCTAATTTCAAGATAAATGAAAGTGTTGGTGTTAAAATGTGAAAGGGAATGCTCCGCTGGTTCAGTCACGTGGAAAGAATGACAGATGAAAGATTGACAAAGCAAATATACAATGCGAATGTGGATGGATGTAGGTACCCGGGGAGACAAGGCTGACATTTCACGATCAGATCAATCGGATATTATCCGAGGGTGGTGTCAAGAGTCTTCGAAACCAGCGTGTTTGTATGAAAAGGGTTATGAATGTAAAGGAAGCAAGACAGGTTTGTCAGGATCGTGAGGTCTGGCACTCGATACTCTCTGCCTACCCCGAAGTGGACTTGGCGTGAAGATATTTATGTGTGTATATATGTAATGAAATTATAAATATAAATAAAAACACCTAACTTGTTATTTAAACTTTTATCAGAAACGATTTTCCCACGTGTTGGTACGGGCCATTGTATAATAGAACATCTATCTTCCTACCAGGCAGCTTGTAAAGGGTGAGCATAAGTTCCGTCATTAACACCGTGACATCTGACTAGGTGGTAGAGTTTCGCAGCGACTCACTTGGATTGGTACCACCGCCTTACTTATTCCTGCCGCCATAAAGTCATGACGTGTTCCGGTTTGGAGCGTAAGATAGCCGGTAAACTTACTTTTGATCGAGGCCTAACATCCCGGCCGCAGGTTGGCAGTGCACCATTACCGCCTTTGGTGTCTCTAGGCGGCGTGAATTTCTCACCATCAGGAAATCAGTCTGCTTGTTTGCCTTCCAATATCATAAAAAAAGTATATTACGAGTATTAAAGTGTTAGGGTTTTTAGCCTCATTTAGTTTTGCTACTGACTTGTGTTTTTTTTTTTGTAATGGAATAGTTTTAATAACTAGAAGAACTTTTTTATTTACATTTATTAAATGGTGCTTAATTATTCATTCAAAATGAGTTTCAAAATAAGTAAGAACTTAGCAAGATGTTTCATAAAAACATATATAGTCTGTTTTCTTTAAAAGTCCGATTATGTAAACAAACAGTACATCATAGAAAAACATCGAAGTTTCACACCAATCACATGCATCGAATTCAACATGAATGGTTCGAAGTATTCTTTCGCTCTAAGCAGCACGTTTAACACCAAAATCTGTTTCGAATTTACCATTTTAACATATTAAATTTTAATAAGGTTTCAGTCAGTTTTTAAATTTCTAGAAACAATGCTTAGTGACTATTAAGTTCGCAAAAGTGAACAATGACGTTTACGAGTTCAGGTTCTATTGTAGTTTGCTAAAAAAAAGAGAAAAAAACGCAGAAAACGCAGATAGCGTGTCTTATTCTCCATTATAATTTAAGTAGTGCCGCCTTTTTAGTCTTTCGGTCAGTTTTTTACTTTTCTATACAAAATGTGGTGTTATTACAGTATTAAGCACGAAAAGACTTTTCGTAATGTTTTTGTTATATGAGTCATTTACTTATCTAGGAAAATAACAGCTACAACAACCAGTACCAACCACATCCAAAGCACATCCAATCCCGGGCACCGCCATTACCATTAAAAAACTCAAAACACACACTTTCCACTTTTTCCCAATCGCCCGACCCGGGGATCGAACCCGGGACCTCAAGAAGCTAAGTCCGACGCCAAACCGCCAGTCCACAGTGGCGATCAGATTTTAAACTTGTTTTTCATTACCAGTTTTCCCGAAAAAAAATATATATCATTCACCACTTTGATTATTTTCCTACCAAATATACACTATCCAATATGTTTTGGCAAGAAACAAAGATAAACAAACACACTTTCCTTTAAATAATATTACTGCTATGAATATAGCAATACTATTTACTTATGGCGACTCTTTATACTTAACCACTCGCCATTAACATCTTTGGTGTCTAGGTGACATGTATTGCTCACTATCACGAAATTCTAATTATACAGAATCATCGATAAATACTTATCGATAATAAATCACCGCCACGTTCGGCATGCTCTATATTATGCTTATCTCAAGCCACGCCTACGTCGATGCAACTAGAACTGCAAGCGTTCCTTTGTCTTCAGTCTAAATAACGAAATCGACGCTGGCGCACGCTACCCTTGCGATAGACCCAACCATATACTAAATTATTACACTAGTATTGACCAATAATTGTCATTCATTCAGTGTAGTATGTCATTCTTGTTTATTCGGTATTTTGATAATTCCCAACACTATTCATTGTCTACAGCTTCCTAATGTCACTGTTCCGCCATTGTTGTTTACCAAATTGGACTCCTAAGAAAAAACAGACCTTTATCGACTAATGGCAAAATACTAACGTATAGACCAAAACCTAAAGAGAGAAAGAAAAAGACTTGTCCTTGTCAAAGTCAGTTGTCAATTGTCATTAATGATGCCCTTGTATAGGGATGAAACGATACCACTAAGGTATCGACACATACACGATACTGGTATTGGTCGTCAAGTATCACAGATTAGATATTAGTAGTACCGATTAGTCAAGTATCGATACTTACTAGTATCGTATCGTTTTTGGAAAATTTTGAGTGAAAACCACAACAAGTATTGGTATTATTTATTGAAAAGTACTAATAATATTCTAACATAAAATAATATTTTTGAGTTACTCCCAACCATGAGTGTCGCGGGTAAGCGCTGATACAACACGTGACCTACAAAATAATTTATGAAAAAAGTCAGTTTCCGTGGTGCTGAGGGGTTACAACAATACTAAAAGCTCTTAAAACAATACTGTTTAAACAATACTAATTGTCACCCGAGAAAGACAACCTTATTACGTATCATAAAGTTGCTTATAGAGGCAGACATTTAGCAAGATGGGAATAATACTGCTATAAGCGTTCAAGGTAGGGCCCCTGCTCAAGCTTGTCAACTGCAAAAGTAACCAAATAAAAAAATAACTACACAAAACTAAGCCTAGGATGCGTTCAGAAACTTCAGTTTACGATAAACGGTAATTTACGACAAATTTTAATTATAATTTACGATAAATTGAAATAATGAATGTTATAAGATAAAGATTCATTATTTCAATTTCCGTAAATCATAGAATTTACTGATATGAGTACTTTTAACCGATACCTACTCGATACTTAATTTCAAAGTATCGATACTAAAACGTACTTGCTATCGCAGAAAGTATCGAGTACGTACTTGGATTTACTTTTACTAGTATCGTTCATCCCTATCCAATCCCTATCCTTGTACATTAAATACCTACGTGAGGAGTTTTGGCGCCATCGTGAATGAAGAGGGTCGTAGTTTTTTCACAATTATTGAATTTAGTGTAAAACATGAGCAAAATTGGTTAATTTAGGTGGGAATTAGTTTATTTTTGTTCAGTGAAAGTGCTCAAATGAAATAATCATGAAGAAATTAGTGTAACGTCATTTTACTCGCTGCCGCCAAATCTCATAGACGAGCTTGTGTAACGAACCCACCGTTTTACTCAAGACCAGACATAAATTTGTAAATTAGTGACTAATGACTGAAATAAAGAATGATTACGGAAGACATGAATTGGAAATATGCAACAAGAAAAAGATTTATTATTACGGAAGACGTGGCTGTATGGACTCAGATCCTTTGCCTTTCCCCAACTGGGATAAAATTAAAAAACAAAAAAAAAAGTGGCAGCATGGCCTAAAGGTCTTAGCCGGCCCCAGAAAGGGGCATTTTAACTTAAAAAAAAAACAAAAAAAAACCATAAATACCTACGTGCAGTGCAAGTTATTTATTTTTATTTTCGCTTTGATTGATAAAAGTTTAACAATACAATGTAAGAATTAACTTTCTGTAATATCTAAGCCATAAGTGTTTCTTTGTTTAATGTGACATCGCATTTTGCAGTTTGAGAATGTTTACAAACAGGACCCTTCACTCTTCAAATATTTACATGCTGTAAAAGATAACACAACTGAGAAGTTTTATTCCAGGCGGACAAAAAAATGAGTGTATCAGGGCGAAGTCCGTCTTTAAATTCATCGATAATGTCAGTACATGAAATTGAAGATAAAGAGGGATTGAATGCCAAAAACTTCGTCAAAAATGTACTAAAGTCGCGTATTTTCTTAGGTCGCTACGTGGAGAGGCGGCTTATCAATCAGAGCATCGGCTACCGTGACATAGTCATAGTTAGTGATGCAGAGGTAGAATTAAAAAGAGATTTAATTAATGTTCAAACAAAGCTTCGAGCTGTGTATTCAAGGGACTGTTGGATTGGTATTTCTGATTCTGATTTTATGGAATATTCATCTAATGTGTGCCTCGCTACTGAGATTGACAACCAGCCACTAGGTGCCTTTTGGTTCCAAATTAAGAGTATAAAATTTCGAGAGTTAGAGATTATTATATTATTAAAATGTGTAAGACATATTTCAGAAGCTTACTTAGAATTAGAGCCCATATTGACAGGCAAAATGACTAAATGCGTAAATCTTACTAGCAAATCTAATACAGATCAAAGTCTAAATGAAGTTGCTAATGATATCAAAGAAAGTTTGAAAAATGCATTAACTGTGAGTAATGTTAAAGAATTCATAACATTTATCTTTGCATTTGTGATTGCTGTGTTCACAGGAAGTACTTCCTTTGTGAATTTTCTAGGTAATTTCATATTGGCTCTTGTTCGTGAATTATCTATTCTTGTTAAAAACTCAACTCCCATGTTTTTAGGAGTTTTGGACTTCTTTAGCAAAATTGTTGGTGGATTTTATATATTACTTGCAATGTTTTTCAAACCTAACAATTCTGCGAGGCCTAATAAAAGAACAGTTGCTTATTATGATCAACCTCAAAGTCAATTTGATTATAGGAATTTTGACTGATATTTTATATGTTTGAAAAAGTCCCTATTTCGATCTCACTGGAATCTGTATTGTACTACCAAAGTACCTTTTTAGTATAACCAAAGTGAAAACTATTTAAGTAAAATTTATTTGGATTTATCAGATTCTATTTTAGATTGTTTTTTTTTAATGTAATAAACTGTGTATTTACTTCTTTGAGATTTTAAATTATGATACAAGTCACATGATTCCACAATTGTTTATTTGAAAAACATGTAATTTTTTGTTAAATTATTAATTTTTGTACTTACACAGCACTAAGATATTAAAGAACTACAGTAATTAGTTTACTACATATTTCACTTAAATCACTAGCGCAACTTCAATATTATTGCTATATAGAAATACAAAATATACTCTTTTTTACTTTATAACTCTAATGTTGAGCCACAATTAACAAAATTAAGGTATTGTAAACATTATCCCTTTTCAAACCACATTGCTAATTCAAGTAACTTTATATTGTGCTTAGTAGAATGAGTCATTTTGTTATGTTTAAAAATAGATGCATATCTTTTAAGTATAAGATATTGTGTGGATAATTTTTAATTTTATTCAAATATTAAATTACTGCAAATCTGATTTTGATGTGGTTTTGAAAATGTTTGCCCATTATATTTAAACAGAATTTAATGTAATATGTAAAATTTTTGTTAAAGCGCAGTTATATTAATGAAACATGCATTATAATTTTATCAGGCTAAGGAGTTTCAAGTAAGGCTGTCATGACTCAATCTCTCACAAGTAGTGTATGTTATTCACAGTGTACTCTTTGGTTTTATTGTTTGTTAGTTTGAAAGCTAGTTCTATTTATTATTGTGTCAAATATGAGGTTGTAATGATATATGTCTATTTAAGTCCAATAGTATATATTTTGTATGCCATAAGGAAAGGGATAGGTAACAAAAGATTAAAACACTCCTTATACCTTGATTGCATTAATATTTAAACACATGATCTGTAAAGTGTGTTGGATTTAAAATTTATCATATTTCTATGGGTGGCAAGCTTTGGTTTTGGCAGCTTATAATTATGCCATATTAGAATATACTTATGTAACTTGCTATGAAATAACCAGTGCTTGTTGGATTTTGTGGTTAAAACATATTATTAATAGTCTTGAGAACTTGAGAGCTTCTTATTACTCGTAAAACATTCCTCAATTTACTGTTTTTCTATAAATAGCTGGAGATAGATCTTGAACAGATTACTCTATAATTTATTATCAAACTAACAGTTTTACCTATATTTTCTGCCCATTCAGTTTGTATGGGAAAAATAAAGTATTGTTTTTCCTATTCTCCCAGTTTTTCATACAAATCTCCTGACAATACCTAACACAATAAGAACAAGAATTAGCAAAATTGTTCCAATTGTTTGGAAATTATGCTCTTGGCAACACCTTCAGCAATGATTTTTATATTATACCCGATTTAATAATTGAAATTAAATATTCATGTTTTGCTAGTTTTATGGATTGTAACACATGGGATTCAAAAGTTTATTTGTTAATGGATTTATTGCTTCTTCACCATATAATATATTTGTTGTTTGTATTATTTATTTTATACTTATTTTAAAATAAAAACTTTTTAAAATAAATCTTTTCTTCAACTGGAACTATTATATTACTAGCTAGCTGACATATGTTGTGTAAGTTGTTTTTTTTTCATAGGATGCTTCTGACAATAACTAACAACAAAAAAAGAAATAGCAAAAGTAATCTATTAGTGTAGATATTGGTCTGTGATGTAGATTCAATGCAATGAACAAAGGAGATAGGTAGCAATTCGTTTTTATTTTATTGGTGTCTTTGGCTGTTTGTGGGTGCCCTGATCATACCACTGCCAGTGAGAGTTCAGTGAAAAATCACGCTGCTCTCCTGTTGGTAAAAGATAACTGTGGCCTACAGACATCACAGATATTAAAGGTGCGTTGCTGTCCTGAGGCTGGGAGAGAAGTTTTATTGTGCAAGTTTACTGGCAATGCTACCCTCCAGGCCTGAATATAATAGCCATTATGGCGACAGGCACCCGGGCTAGTTGCTCACAATGCTCTACCATCAGTGGTCCTGTTGGTTATCTTTACTAATAAAACTGAAGAGTTAGTTTGCCTGAATGTGCTAATCTCATGAACTACTGGTCTGATTTAAAAATTCTTTCAGTGTTAGATAGCCAATTTATCGGGGAAGGTTATATATCATCACGCTAAGACCAATAGGAGCGGAGCACTTGTACATAAGTCTTTATAATTTGTGTGGAGTACCAACAAAGAAAGTTTCAAAATCAGGGGATTTTTCCCTATTGAGAGCTTGCGCTGCGTAAACAGTGTGAATGATAGAATTGTTCTCCATTAAAAGTTTTACAAAAAAGTCCGTGACAGTACACTTCTATCTTTTAAGGTTAGCTTACTATGTAACCTTTTTTATGCTAACTAAATTTGTCTTAAAATAGGTAATGCATGATTTGCGAAGCGGTTTTTATAGACATGATATTAATCCTTATCTAAATACCTAAACACGTTATTCATCACAAGTAGGCATTTCATTTAAAACAAAATTGCCCTTTACATCTTTCGATTTAAATAAATGTCTTAGGAGATATCGCAGTTTTAAAATAACACCACAGCAAAATAATTATCGAGTAGGAACTGCGCGCACAAATGTGCAAAGCCGACGAGCAGTCACATAAACAAGAACAATAGGTTTTGTAGCAGTCATGAGCCCCTGTTACATAGATTAATATACCAGAGGCCCTGTTGGCTCAGCAAGATACCATGTCGTGCGGCCCATATAGTATATTTATATTATGTAGTTATGGGAATGCAGCCACCGACTGCGCAGCTCAAGGCCTTCACACACGGCAGCTATAATGTACATTAATATACATTACATCCCGGGATGTACAGCTTTACATTACATCTATGTATCACACACAGCAGGTATTGTAATGTATCTTTCCCTTCATTTCATTAGCATACGCCTGAGCATACGCGCCGATTGACGCACTTTTTAGACATTGATCAGGCATTGTAATACAGGCTGTTCTTATTTTTATATTATATTTACATGGTCTAGTTACTTACAATTAGATTTACTAGATAGTTAATCAGAAGATGATTCGCATTGTAACTTTGATGTACGTATTGCCACATGTGCCAAAAACAGAAAATTGAAAAATGGAAGGGAACAGACAGACTGTTTGTACAAGTTTGGTTTGTACCTACACAGTACACCGGACAAACGCCAGAAAATGGGTTCTATCGTACTCTCTTGGAGATGGAACGCTAACGAAACCCTTTATGTGGTGTCTCTGTCTGTAACAGCAATTTTTTTAACATCCTGTTCATAAGGAAATGTATTGAGATGTATCGGAATGTAAATGTATATTTTGGTATCTTTCTGCAACTTTACGTTACGAAGATGTAAAGATGTACATTATAGCTGTCGTGTGTGGTCTCCTGACGATTTCTATAGAAAGATGTAATGAGATGTATCGTGCTGTAATGTATATCTTTACATTGTAGCTGCCGTGTGTGAAATGCTTTAGACACGTGGTCTGCTCCTTAGTTTATGCCAACGTCTGTGCTCAATAAAGTTTTGGTGCCCGACCCGGGGATTGAACCCAAGACCTCAAGAAGTGATGTCCGATGCCGATCAGTTCCATCACAGAGACGATGTGTACTTTTAAATTTAAAAAAATCTTTAAGAGGTCTCTATAACTTTGGATACAGTTTCTATACTTCTTATCGTCGGTGCTTGGTGGAATTCCATTCTTGAAGCAATTTATTCACAACACTTGTATTTTCCACAATATATTTTATAGTTTAGCCACCCTGTTTCGCTATTCAAGCATCGTCAGGGCTATTTAACAACTCATATTGTTATAAAATATATTGTGGAAAGTACGAGTGTTGTGAATAAATTGTTTCAACTTTGGATACAGTTTAATTTCACAGGAATTGCAAGAGAGCATATGAAATCGTAGACACAATAACGTATTTCTACTATTTACGTGAGGTAAGAGAAAGCGTATGTTCCGTTTTCACGCCAAAACAACTGAACAGATTTTGATATTTAAAAAAAAATACATAAACGTTGGAGAATGATGTTTAATCTTCTCTCAAAATTTCAACGGACAGTGTTGGAGAGCTAAATATTAAAGGTAGGCGGTCTATTCTACTCAGCGAACCGGGTTTTAACACAGGAAAAAGCTAGGTACTATAGAAAATCTAAGAAACACATGTCTTCAAGAGAGCAGAGAGTATCGAGTGCCGAGGTCACGATCCTTGCAGGCTGCCTGCCTGGCTTCCTCAACATTCATTACTCTTTTCATAGAAAACACGCAGGTTTTGGAAACTCTTAAAACCAGCCTCGGTCAGAACTCAAAACCAGAATGATTTGATTGTTGAATATCAACATAGGTACCTTGGTACATCCATCTCATTAGCATTGAGTAATGCGACATATGACCGACCAGCGGAGCATGCCCTTTCTAATTTTAAAACAAACGCTTCCTTTCAATCTCACTCTTTCTCGGATCTCACTGATACGAAGGTTGACCACCTTAAGCAAGTGTTACACTACAGGATTATCTTTGCGCTTTTATTTCAATCGAAATGATTGTGTAACTAATATTGAATTATGATTACCTAATCCGTTTGGAATAATGATAATTATGGAAATTAATTCAATAACAATATCACAGTAAAAAAAGTGGGGGTTATTGCGTAGAAAAATCAATAGCTCATCAATAGTCAAGCTATAGAAAAATACGAAGATCGAACTTTTCAGCGAGTCTTACTGATTCTACGCTAGCATACGCCTTTTTCAACATTCCAATTTCGAGTTGGCAACGCTGTCTGGCTATTCGACGCGGACGTTACTCTTTGCTCCGACCTCTCTACGTTAGTAGAGACTAAGGTCGGAGTTACCAGTGTCTGTAGGTGTTCTATGGTAGAGCGTCTCGATCCCTCTCGGTCATCGATGACCGACTGTTTGGTTGAATCCCCTCCAATAAGTTTGAGCTTATTTAAAATAATAGGTACATATTACTTCCACCATCTTGATGCATGATAATCGCCTACCAGGCAATTCTGATGACGTTTCTTACCTCGTACAAAACTACGCCTTTGAGAAACCAACGGCATTTCAAACTTACACGACTTAAGAAGGTAAACAAAGAGAGTTTGATATTCATGTCATCATGTCTGAGATTGATATGCTTTTCTGATACTCCTGGTGTTGCGGATGTCTGTGGTGGTGATCACTTTTCACCGGGTGACCCATGTTTCTCTCTTCTTCTACATTTATTGGCACAGTCAAAGCTCGGTCCTATGAATATTTTTATGTGATAAAATAGCACATAACTCTTAAGGTAAGAGGTAACCGTGGCCGATAAATACTATAGATGTCATAGGTGGGTCTTGTTGCCGAGATGGTACATCATTTCTGAGAATCTTTTGAATCAGACTTCACAAAGAATTATCTTTCTTCGAAAGCTTTAATGCGTTCCTTTTAGGCGATTTCTTCTTTATCCTTCAAAATTTTCTTCTCTACATGAGCCAATCTTTTTTTTTCTGTTTATATCAAAATTGCTCCAACATTTAGCCATGAAAGCATACCAGATAGACGGACTTTCGCTGTATAAATATAAATATTTTTTAACAAAACCTATAATATATACTAGCTGCCTGTTCCGGCTTCGCTCGGATGGTAATTATTTGATAATAGATTGAGATGTAAGCTATACTATCTTTCAAGTTGGATCAAACTGCACACTGTGTGCGATTGAAGTAGTTTAGGAGTCCATCGCAGACAAAACAATGTGACACATAATTTATATAATATAAATTATTTCCATAATAATGTTGAAGTATAATATCAAGGTGAAAATTATTCCCTATGTTTTTGAAATATTCCTAATGTTGGTGAAAAGTTTATGTTGGGTCCTCTTATGAAATTGCCCTTTTATTGTGTTTGCCACTTTAATCACAAGTTTCTCCTCTTTGGTTAGTAATTCCAAATTCAAATTTGTGTAGCTATTTCCACATGTATAATAAAATTGTTTGATAAACTGTCATTCATTATTTTTTTTATTCTGTTTGCGTCGCTTAGTTTCATTAACCTCTATATTCCTATTACATGCTTAGTTTGTAACACCTCTTGCTAAAGAGTATTTATATTCCTTAGCTTACACAATGGAAAACTATAAGAAATATCGCGTTATTTACGAGTACAAGTTCCACCGTGGTATTAGCGCTGCGGAAACGGCTCAAAGAGTTCATGATGTAGGTACATGACGGTCGTGTCGCAAGAGGTGTTTGACACTGGTGGTAGTGCTGTGCATCAACTTGCCCGTGTAGGGATCCACCGCTTTACCTATTTCTGCCGCCCTATTGACAGTGTTACTTTCCGGTCTGGAGGATATGATAGCCGGCAGACTTGCACAATAGGCCTTCCATTCTGGCCTCGCGACAGCGACGCACCTGTGTCTATAGGTCACGGTTGTTTCTTACTATCAGGAGACTAGTGTACTTGTTCGCTGTCTTCTAATATAAAAAAAGAAAACATAGTGCGTTTGAACCAACCAACGTTGGAACAAAAACGGGTGGAACGAATTGCGCTGGAACATAAAAAAAAGTAAAGATTAAAACCATAGATTAAAACAATGCATTTAAGCGTGAAAGTAATTCTACTTGATTTGTTGTTTTTGTAACCTTAAACCGCACTTTAATACCACGAATTTACCCATTTTGTCAGCTGCTGTCGTCTGCTACAATCAGCTCAAATGGTGTTGAAGCACTGAATGGAGGTTTTTGCGACATATGGCCACAGCACAGACTAGGTACTTCGAGATGCTACGTATATTTCAACGATTTTGCGCTATGATTAATAATTTAGTAAATATACATCAATGGCGTAGGTGAGATAATTAAATAAAACTTTGAAATAAATCATTAAATGATTTAATGATTATAATTTACAAATATAATTCAGTAGGTATATCTAAAAAGTTATTAACAAACAGCTTTCTCTTAAACATTAGAGCAAATACTTCAACAAAATCAAATTTTATATAAATGTACCTACCTACTAACCTTAAAAATTAAAAAAAATCAAAATAGATTTAATTACGTAGATCTTTACAAAGATTCTTGTAACGCATCTATATAATTCTAAAAACTACCACCGGATCGGAACGCGGCCACCCACTGTGTAGATCCGGCGAAAGAAACTCAGCTGGCTTGTCTTTTTTCTTATAAATCTAAATTATAAAAGTTTATTACATTTACAATTAATTTGTAGAGATAAGTATGAGGAGCAATTAATCCCAAGCAAATGGCACATAAATGATAGCAAAAAAATGGCACATATCACCCTTTTTTTCTTTTTTATAGATCTATTTGTCTATTGTATGTTTTAAAAGGGTTTTTTTTTGCTTTGCTTAGGTAAGATTATTACATGTTTAATGCATTTTACAAGTTACATGCCCATGAAAGCAAAAACTACAAATAAAAAAAGGCCTCAAGGTTGAAAAAAATATTAAAATGGTCAAAACTAGGTCACCTGCGCTATGTATGAATTATTTTTATTAATCTTTTGTTTTCCTTCTATCTCTCATATATAAATTAGGTAAATTCATATCTCAAAATTTCGTTTTTTTTCTTTGTTTACTAATTATTATCAACTACTGGATGGTGCAACTTTCCATACTTGACGATTTTAACGTCGAGTGGCCTCTCTATTTCGTTGCTCTGCTTTCGTACTCAGCAATAAAAATCCGCCCCGACGCGATGCGGCCCGGCTCGCATTAGTGGGCTTTGCAATGCGATGCGCCCCGGCCCGACACACTCCGCCCCGTCAACAGTGGGCGCTATCCGTAATAAAAGAAATTAACGGAGAACCACAACATGAAAACTTTAAGGAATTACATACTAAAGACGTATTCAAAGACGTAAATAATCTCTGAACTTGTTAAAGGAAGTGGCTATTAAAAACAAGATGATAAGAAACTGAAGAAGCAAATTTAGAATAAATAAAAAAAAATTAACACAATAGTCGTGACATCAATTCCAAAAGGTCTTAAACGTTCCCAGAAAGGGACAAACTACCTTAAAGAAAATAAATAAAAAGCAGGAAAATTTGGCCACTTTTGGAGTCATCGTGAAAGAAGGCGGTCGTAATTTTAATCAAATTTTTGTTAAATTGGTTAATTTGGGTGGAAATTAGTTCTATTTTGTGCGTTTGAAGTGCACAGGTGAAATAATTAGAAAGAAATGAGTATATCAAATATTTCCTCGCTGCCGCCAAATCTCACTTAATGATTTTGAGTAACGAGGCTACCACTGTACTGAAGGCCCTAGGGGGTGATTATGTATCTCAGTTGAAAACTCAAACTGCAAACGTGTACATTAAATGACGTCATTTGTGTTTGCTATCTCTACTGTATTTCTGTTGGTCACTGGAGATAGCAAATATAAAACACGTCATTTGACAGCTATTTGGTGCACTTTTCCATTTTGTGTGAGCAACTGAGTTACACAATCAGCCCCCTTTTTTTTTTTTTTTTTGAATGACTAACTTGTTGCTAATCTTGCGATTTTTA
>NJDC01002126.1:36595-49818 GCA_002245475.1 Calephelis virginiensis | reverse complement strand
AAGACAGGTTTGTCAGGATCGTGAGGTCTGGCACTCGATACTCTCTGCCTACCCTGTAAGGGACTTGGCGTGAAGATATGTATGTATGTATGTTTGTAAATAAAATAAATTGTCTACTAAACTTATACTAGTGGTCGCCCACTGGTTGAAATTCGACCATAATAAATTATTATATCTTTTTGATAAGAATGCCATCTTCATTTCTCAAGACCAATTACTTTGTTTCCAAACTTTTTAGTGCGTCATCTGTGATATTTCATCGTTGTCATCAATATATTTGTTTGTGTGTGTCAAATGCATGGTAGTGTGGGTAATGTTTTATTTATTGATTTAATGTACTTGATAAGCATTATTATTGAAAAATATTAGCGTTCGGCACTTCTCCTACACATAAACTATAAGTGTGTCAAATTTCATGCTTCTGCGTCCGCGCGATTTTCGTAAAAAGAGGTTCAAAGTTTTGGCATCACGTATTAATATATAGATAATACACAAACGCAGTCTTATGGAATCGGCTAATTCTTTAAGGTAACCCTAAGGTATGAAACGAGATTATGCGAGTAAGTACTGCATCAAGGCTGAATTAATTATGCAGTGGTTGTAAGGTAGATTACATTGATTTGGAAAGTTGGACTCACCAAAGATCAATCTTCTTATTAAGTACCTTGTAACAATAAAGGAAGAATGACAGACAGCTGCACGAATAGTTAATTAAATATATAAGATATCTTATGCATTTAAAAATGAATCCCTATTTTCCGGGAAGACGACGGATGCAACAAGTTCGTTATTATTTTTTTGTTCTGTCAATTATTGTCAGTTGAAAGTGCTTATGAAAAAATAATTGTTAGCTTATTTAAATTCAGTATTCATAGTTAAGACAGGACAACGTCTGTCGGGTCAGCTAAAAACATGAACAAATATAATTAAAAATTAAGGTGCCTTTACACCGTACGTTAGCTTATTTCGACAATGGATCAGCGCTTGAAAGTGTTGCTTTGTGTTTAGTATTGGCATGTTGTCAGGAAATTAGCCGTAAGTTAAATATTTATTTTGCAGAATAACAGCCGGCGATGAAAATGTTCTATTTCATTTTGTGCATCTGGAATCGGAGAAAGGGATTTTGTTAGCTCCCGTCCGTAACATAGAGACTGCTTCAAATAATGTGTTGTACTCTTACATATTGAGAACCTTCAGATTGGCCAGTCAGAAAATTCATTATTTACTACAACATGGAATCAAGTAAGGCATTTATTTACATATTTTTGTGTTAAACTAGTGTTCCGGCCAAGCTTCGTTCGCACGATACCACAAATATTGAAAATACAGTTCAAAGTTTCACTATGTGAAAAAAAAGCAAACATATAATGAATAAGAGAAAAAAAATTGTAAAATGGTTATTATAAATGTATTCGTTATCCGTAGGCATATACCATCGCGGACTTTCTTGTAGATCTATATCAGGAACAATGCCTCCTCCACACGTTATTTTGTAATAATTCAAAACAGCTTCCAATATGTGTCTGTCCTCAATGGGCTGCATTTTGTTGACAATGTTGACAAAAACACATATTGTCGTAATTCAACCAGTATATTCATACCATTAGCTAATTACAAGTACCGTCATGTAACTAAACTTTCTAACATATATTGATTAAAACCTTATGAAAATCGTTTCAGTAGTTATGATTTTCCCGTAAACAGACAGATAGACAGACAGACGCGGCCGGGGACGACGAGTTTAACAACTCAGATGCTACTGGAGCGTAGCTGTTTTGTGGCTTATCGCTAATTTATAGCTAATTTATTAGAGTTTTTAGGTCACTTGTTCTAGTCTACCGGTTTCGGAGTAAAATGTGATTTTTCGAAGCTTGAGTAGCCGATCGCCTCTGTGGTCTACCGGCCGGCGTCGGACTTAACAAGTTCCGGGTTCGAACCCCGGGTCGAGCAACAAAAGAAATTAGATTTTGTGTATTTTCAATTTTCTAATAAAAAATAACGTTGCCCGGGATTTGGACATGTGCCCGGTTGGCGATAGGCTTGCCACCTATCACATTGTGGTACTTAGTGTCTTCGGCTAGTTGTGGGTGCCCTGGTTGTGCCTTTGCCTACCTCCGTACCATTATTAGGGATAACAACAATAACAGCTGACATTACCTCGTCAGGGATAGATAAAGCGGTGGTACCAGTCTGGGTAAGTTTATGCGAAATTACCACTTAGTCATAGTCATGGTGATAGTCATAAACAACATTTTTATGAGCTCTTTTAAAAGAGGTACCCGGGAAGACCTTGATAAGCTTGATATGTCACGACCAACCGTTCGTGTACTGTCAGAAGTTGGTGTCTGGCGTGTTTGTATGAAAAGAGTAATGAATGTGGAGGAACCTAGGTTGGTCCGCGAGGATCGTGTCACTGCGGCTTTCGATTTTCTCTGCCTCCCTTGCTTGCTTGCTTGACTGGCTATGAAGATGTATATTGGAAAAGACTTGACATAAAGATAGTATGTTTTGATGTAGCATAATATAATTTACGTTTCAGATTCAAAAAGAATCAAGCATTGAATAAAATTCTGGTAGCCGTGAAAGAGTATGGGATGCTATTTGAAGTTCCTGAAGAAGTGTTGAATGAATGTAACATGAACAAAAAACAGTGTGAAAATTTCCAGTTCTGGGTTGTTGGGTGAGTTATACTTTAATTGTACTTTTCAAATAACACTTGTCATTTTCCACAATACAATTAATTTAATACCCTACAATAAAATCAGGGCTTAACAGCTAAAGAAAAATGTTTAGTTTAATGTTCAGTATTTGCTTATTAGTTCACAATGACAACTTTGAGTTTAACATTAAAAAAAATTAATATACTTGATTATTTTGCTCATGTCCAGTATGAAACATTCTCACGTTTGTAATATTTACCTTAAGGTACACAAAGGCCCGCCAAGCGTGGAAATTATGGCAATACCCTCCAAATGACTAACTATCAAAACCTTGGCCCCCAGTCTCCGGTAACTTCGCTTAACCGAGTCTACGGTAGCGGACTCGGTAACGACAGAGCAGGGGTGCGAAGAATTCTCGGACGGACGTAGGCTACCAACTGACGAACCTGGCCCTGGTAACGCACAACTGCCGCACGCTCCGGACTGACGAGAAGATCCTGGAGTTGGAAGAGTGTTTGGACAAGTTACGCTGGGACGTTGTGGGATTATCTGAAGTCCGAAGACAGGGAGAGGACTCGATAATTCTAGAGTCCGGTAACTTGTTCTGCCACCGGAAAGGCGACGCCTTGTCCCAGGGCGGTGTCGGGTTTATCGTGCGGAGGTCGCTCATCAACAACGTGGAGGCGATCGGGAGTGTGTCGACAAGGGTGGTGTACCTGATAGAATTACCAAACGGTATTCGCTGAAGGTCATACAGGTCTACGCCCGACTTCGGCGCACTCTGACGATGAGGTGGAGGCGATGTACGAAGACATACCGAAAGCCATCCATACCTCCAAAACGCACTACACGCTGGTGATGGGCGACTTCTATGCAAAGCTGGGTATGAGAGAGAGTGATGAGCTGAAAGTGGGGCAATTTGGTGTTGCTAGGCGTAATCCAAGGTGCCAACGGTTGGCTGAATTTTTGGAGAAGGAAGGACTCTTTATGATGAATTACTTCTTAAGAAAAAAGCCACATCGTAAATGGACCTGGATTATCCCGAATGCGTCGACAAAAAATGAGATAGACTTCATTTTGTCTACCAGACGCCACATATTCAATGATGTCTCTGTGATCAATAGGCTGAAAACCGATTATCAGATGGTAAGAGGCACATTGAATATCAACACAAGGCTTGAACGGCTGATGAAGTCTACACTCTGTCCAACCCCAGTCCAATGCCAAAATCCCGAAAACTTTTAGCTCGAACTTCAAAATCGCTTCGAATGCCTGGTAGAATGCGAATCAACGGACGATTTGAACAATGGGTTTGTGCAAGCTGTCCAAGAGGCCCGGTCGAAATTCTTCAAGACACGAAGCAAGAAAAGAACTGGAAAGCTCTCAGACCGTACTCTCAAACTCATGGGCGAACGGAATGAAATGCGGTTGCAGTCTTCGGTTGACATGCAAAAGAACAGACAAGTCTCCAAGGCGTTGCGGACAGACCTGCGCACCTTTAATACGTCTTGTATTAAAGAGCCTATCGAGCGCAATCAGGGCTCTAAGGTGTTCGCTAGGGATTTGTCTGTTGGCCAGACATAATTGATAAAACTGAAGACCGAAAATGGCACCGTAATTTCATCTAAGGCTGAGATTTTGAGAGGGGTTGAGAAGTTCTATGGACAGCTGTACAATACAACATAACCCGTTGTTAGTTTGGTGGTGTGGTGTGGTAGTTCTCTTTTTCAAGAAAGGTGACAAAACTTTATTGAAAAATTATAGACTTATCTCACTTCTGAGTCACGTTTACAAGTTGTTTTCAAGGGTTATCACGAACCGATTACCACGCAGGATAGACGTTTGCCAACCTCCCGAAAAAGCCGGGTTCCGTAAAGGCTTTAGCACCGTAGACCACATTCACACGCTGCGCCAGATTATACAGAAGACCGGGGAGTATAATCGGTCATTGTGTCTAGCGTTTGTCTAGCGTGCTTCAGTCATTACAGCGGTGCCGCATTGACTATCGATACATCGAAGTGTTGAGGTGTTTATACGAAAAAGCCACTATGTCGTTCCGATTACCGGATCAGAGCTCGAAACCGATCCAGTTGCAGAAAGGTGTGAGACAGGGAGACGTTATTTCGCCGAAACTGTTCACTGCTGCACTGGAAGATGTCTTTAAGCTTCTGGACTGGTAAAGACTTGGCATCAATGTCAATGGCGAGTACATCACTCACCTTCGATTCGCAGATGATATCGTGGTCATGGCGGAATCGCTGGAATACTTGAGCAAAATGCTCGGTGACCTCGATAGAGTTTCCCAACAGGTGGGTCTTAGGATGAACTTGGATAAGACGAAAGTCATGTCCCATGTTCATGTTGCACCTATACCAGTTCAAGTTGGGAGCTCAATTCTTGAAGTTGTTGATTAGTATATATACCTAGGTCAAGCTGTTCAGCTAGGTACATCCAACTTCAAGAAAGAGGCCGACCGCCGAATCCAACTCGGATGGGCAGTGTTCGGGAAGCTAAAGGGTATCTTCTTGTCCAAATTACCGCAGAGCCTAAAGTCGAAAGTCTTCGACCAATGTGTGTTACCAGTGATGACATATGGAACTGAGACTTGGCCGTTAAATGTGGGCCTCTTAAATAAGCTCAAAGTCGCTCTCAGCGTGCTATGGAGAGTGCTATGCTCGGTGTTTTTTTGCGAGATATGATCTGTAATTCGGTGACCCGCAAGAGAACGAGAGTAACTGACATAGTTTAGAGATTCAGCAAGCTGTTGCCACGGGCAGGCCACATTGCTCGCAGAACCGATAACCGCTGGGGAAGAAAGGTTCTCGAGTGGCGGCCCCGCACCGGAGGACTTAGTGTTGGACGACCTCCCACCCGGTGGACTGGTGATCTGGTCAAAGTCGCGGGGAGTCGCTGGTTACAAACGGTGATCGTGATCGTGAGCGTGATCGAAGTGATCGTGACCTATGGCGCTCTTTGGGGGAGGCCTATGTCCAGCAGAGGACGTCCTCCGGCTGATGATGATGACATAAAGGTGGTCTTACGGGAGCGCAGCGTTCTCTGTCAGGGGACCTTAGGGTGAACAATATGTAAATAAAATTTACGCAGGGGAGTAAGCGTGACTTAGTGCAGCTAAAAATTTATGAGTTTCTCTAGTTCGATTCCAGACAAGGGGCAGGCATATGTGTCATGAACTAGTAGCTAATGTATACAATGTCCATGTAGCTAATGTATTAATGTTGTTGAGTTACGTCCATAATCCAAGCATATAATTTGTCAATTTGCGGGTAAGTAAATAAATAAATAAATATCCCTGGACAAGTCACACAAATTGCATCTAACCCCAAAGTAAGCAAATTGTTGTACTTAAATAGATACCAGAATGTATTATTTAATTAACACTCAGACCCGGAAATGCAGACATCTACATGTTCATCACACAAATGCCTGCCCCCGTCGGGAATCGAACCCGAGCTTGGAGGTTGATCGATGTAGTTAGGCGTGTACGCTAGCCACTTGACCAACGAGGCGGTCATAATTTAAAAAAAATTAAAAGAAAACGTTAATTTCGGGTAAGATCAAATGTAATTTGGCAAGAGTTATTTATTTATTATAAATAAAATAACTGTATAATTCTGACTTTCCAGCCGTGTATTCAGTGAACCGGAACCAAGAGAACTTTACGTTTGCTACCACGAGTCCGTCCCGCAAGATCTCACAGAAGTTGCATTTATGTTATCCTACTTAGAATAATAAAAAAACATTATTTAATAAATCAGGTGGGTGCTACCGGTAATCCTATCTCTTCGAGCACCAGCATGAGAAAATTGTCGGAAAATGTATGCTTGTAAAGCGTTTAAAAACGAAACCAGCAAACTTAATATTTAATTAAATTTAAACAGTACATCTATGTAAGTGAAATTATTGATAACTATTGATAACTAGCTGTCCCGGCGAACTTCGTTTTACCCGTTCAGTTTGTATGGGTTTTTTTCTCATTTTCCCTGCAATTTTCCAGGTTTTTCTCTTCATAAGAACCTTCTACTTACACAATAAAAAATAATTAGCCGAATCGGTCCAGTCGTTCGGAAGTTATGCGCTTACCAATACATATAGCGATCAGCGATGATTCGAAGTTATTTTAAATGTTGACTGATAAATGAAAACCACCATGATTTAATACAGAAAACAAAAAGTCCTTTTACAAATTAGGGATAAACAGAAAACAAAAAGTCCTTTTACAAATTAGGGATAAACATGAAATTGATGTAACCAATAAGGAAATAAAAAAACGAAAAAAAAAACTGTCTGAGGGATCAGTTAATTGGTTTTTTATGGTTATAAGTTTGTATAAGGTTCTAAATAAATATACGGCGATATCAATCAAATTCTTTTTTCTTGTTATATTTAAAGACAACGTTTTGATACGTTATGTCGCGTTTCGTTAATAACTTTTTTTGTGTTCAATTTCTGCTAGGTGCCGCCGCGGCCGACCAAATTTTTTGAACATAATTGTCGGTCCTATTCAGATGATTATCGACTCATGCTGGTACTCGATAAGATAGATTTACAAATGGGGCACCGTTCCACAAAATGAATTTAATTCTATAACATTTCTATAGTTTAGTTCAAATATAGGTAACATGGTTAACATTTCTGACGTGACAACATCTTAAATTAGGCTGTGGCTCGGAGTCACTCTTGAAAAAGTGTAACGCCCGCTCACGTCTGTTACGATGAGTCACTGAACGAGAGAGAGGCCCGCTGGACCGGTACAATGTTTTAGTAAACAAAATATATTTCTATAGTTAAAATTTGTGCATTTCCTATTTTCATTCAATTCCTTATTCCTATTGTGCGATTTAATAATGTTCATATCAATAAGTATTCTACCGAGAAAAAGACGTTGTCAAGTAAAATCTTCGCCCGTAAACCGACTTTACAGGTAACCATTTTTTTTTAACGTGAACTTAATTTAACGATGTTGCACAGAACTCTTAATCTATCCAACGAAATTTAGATATAAGGAAATAATAAAATTGTAATCAACTTATATAATGACTTCACAATTAATTATGTAACAAAACTATCGACGCCATCAAAATGAGAAGTGTAAGCTTTTTTGGCGGAAAATTGCAAATTAAATAATTTTATTTAGATTTAAGTGTAAGCTTGATGGAAACTCAATTGGTTAATAACGTCGGAGATATGAATCGGTCCTAATTCTACTTGATGTTAATGTTTTTTTTTTAACATTTCTATCCATGTACATATTAAAAACACTGTATTCCCTTTACGTTGGTTTATAGGATTTTGCGCTGTTTTATTGATTATTTTTATCTCTTTTACATTTTAAAAATCAACGCAAATTTTACTTTTGATATATTTGTCTCGTTCTTTAATACCTAATATTAAAGAAATGAAATGCCGTATAGCTATGTATGTGTGTAAGCTTAGAGTATAAGTGACATTGTGGTAATTTTGTTGTTGCTAAACTAATTTTAAGCTATCGCTATCTTCTTTCAACGATAGTAGTAGAAAGAGACAAAAACGTTTAATGCTGTGACATTCGTTTGTACATGACATTTCTATAGACGTTTAATCTATATAATTTAACATGATCCAACTTCCAACTCTTTTGTTTTCATTTTATGGGAAAAAGATAGCGTACATGTATAATAACTTTAGTTAGAACTCAACAGAATTAAAATCTCTATAAGATTTTAACCCACTCTGAAAAAGGAAGTATAAGAAGTTCGACTGGATGTTTGTTTCGCGATTATTAACCATTTTTTATCATGATTTCGATGTGCTGCCTTTTTAATTTTATCATGAACCGACTGGTGGCTTTTGATATTTGTCGAATTTTAATAAATCTTATACGGGACTATCTCAGAATCATTAGTTACCTTCAGAAAAAAGTTTTACCAAATTGCGACAAGGTAATGAAATGGAAGTCAGTTTCTGGCAGTTTTAGTGCGTTTAAATTATTTAAGAATTATATAAGTTTTTTAATTATGTTTAAGTAATAGAAAAGTTATATTTATCACTAAATAATCTCGATCGTGTCTTCCAATAAATTAAAAAAATATGATTTTCTTCATGACCTGAAGTAACTAAATGTTAGTGTTAGACTATTTTGTATGTTAGACTCGTATTTTGTATTTATATATCGACTATATTTTGTATTTTATCAAGATGAAGTAATCATTATGGATTTGAATGTGTGGTTATAGTCCATACCTTTGACATTACTATGTTTATGACTTATGAGTTATGAGTTGTGACAATCAATGGCAATGTTGGTGCTACAACTTATTTTTATTCTATGTTCTTAGGATATAGGGAGATGATTCCTGCGATATATTTAATTCTAAACACTTCAGTATTTTAAATTCTATCTTCCTGTATTTGAAATAAATAAAAAAAAAACTGAAGAAAAAAGATTCGATGAAAACTATTTAAAGCAAAAACCTCCGACTTAAATACTGCTGGTAGGTTTCACTTAATCTTTTTTTATATATACCTATTTGACTATATTTAAAAAAAAAAAAAAATTCATATCGTTTTAGAGAATAGTGTCTTGTTAATACTCCGTCCAAAACTGTGATTTTTATTATAGCTTTTTAAATGCGATTTGTTTTTTTCACATAGTTATTGTCAAGTTGTAAAATCTTCCTTGTCAGGTGATTATCAAATCAATAAATAATTATGTTTTTTATCAAGGACTTTTAATTTTCTGCTTTGTGTCCAAGTACACACCCAGTCAACCAAATATTCAAAACCATTTATTACCAATACACACTTCTAGTGTCTGTAATGATCATTAGTGGTTCCTTTTTTATTTTTATTATCATATCTATACTAATATTATAAAGAGGAAATGTTTGATTTTTTTGTTTGTTTGAAATGAATAGGCTCCGACACTACTGGACCAATTTCAAAAATTCTTTCACCCTTAGAATGCTACATCATCCTTGAGTGACATAGGCTTTGTTTCATCAAAATCGGTGCAGTAGAAGCCAAGTTACGCAGGCGAAGCTTCGTGAAACTGCTAGTATTTTATATATTTATTTTTATTAGCCTTGTTGTATTACTTTTCTGTCCAGTTAACTGGTAGGTATATAGTAATACAAAAAAAGTGATATGACAAGCGTTCGGCTCTCCTGTTGGTTAGACATAATCGTGGACTCTATACACCATAGTTGTTACAAGCGCGTCGCTGACTTGAGGTCGAGATATTAGGCCAATTTTGTCCGTCTCACGACAACCCTACTCTCTGGAACAGAACATGACACAACAATGACAGTGGCAACAGGTAAGACGGTGGATTCCAAGCAAATTGCTGCACAGCGCTCACCACCAGTAGATTTATTGTTATGAAACATATACACGTGTCAGTATCTCTATTCTTTTGACTTGTGTAGGTAGTATACTCTAAGCAGTGCTATCTTTCTTAGTCAATCGGTCAGCTTTGTACTCATTCGTACAAAATGTAATGTATGTTTTTAAAAGTTTTTAACAAAAAATATATTTTTGTGACAAGCTTTTTATTTGTAAGGTCTATTACCAGCAGTAGACTTGAGAACAACTACTCAAGACACCTCATATAAGCCTAAACATGATAGGAGAATGTTCTACAATCAGATCAGGAGGGTGATTATGTATCTCAGTTGCCAACTCAAACTGCAAAAGTGTAAATCAGCTGACGTCATTTGTGTTTGCTATCTCTACTGTATTTCTGTTGGTCACTGGAGATAGCAAATATGAAAAAGGTCATATGATAGCTATTTGATGTATACTTTTTCATTTTGAGTGGGCCACTGAGTTACATAATCAGCCCCCAGTTCCATGTCATAGTAATCATAATCCAGTTTACACATGCACACGTAGTATAGGGAAGTTCAAATTGCAAGATTCCTCTTGGACAAATATACAAGCATTGCAAAGTTTATTAAAAGCTTGTGATATGAGACACAATTTTACGATAAAACATTTAGTTGTACCAAATAAAAAAACCTACCTAATTTTTTGTTAAAAAATAACACAAATTGAAAATACATTTAAGTAGGTAGGTACGTTGAAAAGTTTTCAAAAAATTAATATTTTCTTATCGATGTGTAACTTATATTTTCTTTTTATTCCCGCATGAAAGATTATTGTTATTAATTTGCGACTGAAAGCTAAATGGTAAAAATATTTAGCTTGAGTATAAATAGCACATGAGGGATTCTGCTCTGTTTTATACATTTGTCAAAAAATGGATAGCAGAATTCAAGCGTGGCAGAGACAACGTGAAAGATGAACCCCGATCTGGAAGGTATTTGTTGAGTCATACTCTCAACATTTTACCTACTAACGGCAACGGCGTGAACAAAGGAGTGGGGCGACCGACGCGCGATCGTCAGTCGCAGATTGATTGAGCCTACAAACTACGTTGCGTTTGCGCTGCTAACCTCTTTTTACCTACTTTCTTTTTACTATTTATATCTGTAGACGCGACTGTAATTATACGTTTTGTTCCCATACTCTGCAGTTGGTTATTTCTAAATTATACAGTCCACTACCTCGACCACTGAACTTACAGTATTCGACATCCACTACTGACGAAAATATTTAAAAAGTACTTGATTTAAATATGCGAGACTCAGATTAGAAATTAGAGAGACAGCCGAGATTATAGCCATCATTGGGTTGCCACAAAGTATCTAGGAGGTGGGTTCCGCGACACCTTGCAGATAAACAATAAAGGATGCGATTGACTATTTCACGTGACTGTTTGGAGTTATTTGAAGCCGACGCAGATTACAAAGGATGAAACATGGATTCATTACTGTACGCCAAAAACAAAACAACAATCAAAAAAGTAGAGAAGACCAAGTTCACCGCCTCTAAAAAAGGCTAAGGCGGTATAAGGGTAAATAAGGTAATGGCTTTAGTATTCGGGGATTTGAAGGGTCTGATTATGATTGATTATCTTGAAAAGAGTTAGACTATAATTTCTGATTACTACTTATTTGTCTTACTACGTCGTTTACAAAAGGAAATAATAGGAAAACGTCCAGGAATACTCAAAAAAAAGTCCCGTTTCATCAAGATAACGCACGTGTTCACACGTCTGTGCAATCAAGGGCTGAAAATTGATATTCAGAATTGTGGCTTGGAAGTATTACCGCATACGCCTTATTCACCTGATCTGGCACCATCAGACTTCTTTCTGTTCCTTAACCTAAAAAAACGACGAGATGAAAACAGCAGTAGACACATATTATGACTCTAAGAAAGAATTTTTTTTTCATCGGTCTCAATGCTTTGAATAGGAGATGGCAAAAGTGCATCGAACTTGATAGTGATTATGTAGAAAAAAAATGTAACTGATTTAGTATGTGTTTATTTTCTTGGTTAGACCGAATACTTATTTATTTATTTATATATTTAACACTTTATTGCACACAAAAACTAAAAAACACAAAATACACGAGAAGTTAAAAAATGCACAAACGGCGAGCTTATCTCTAACTAAAGAAATTTCTTCCAGCCAACCCAAAAAAATTAAGCTGTGAAAATAAAATGGAAGGCATCATGTACAAAAAACAATTAACTATAGCTATACTTAGAACAAATAAATACTTTTCAATTCACCCTCTTAGTAAAAGCCACAATTACCCGGTGCTCTGTTTTATCGGGAAAGGAGAACAAACAAATACATTTCCAACTTGAATCACTGTGAAGCAATGTATAAAATTAAAGTGACTTCGCGCCCATATCTACGAGAAGGTAGGCCAAGTTACATCCTTGCCATACACACGATAAGCCCAAGGTACCTAGTGCTTAGTCCGAAAATGAGGCAGGTGGCAATTAATCGGGTACTTATCAAATCCAATAAAAATAAAAAAAAAAAACATTTTGGGTTGTGAACCAGGAATCGTGTGTGCGTGTGTGTAGATACTTGATTTCATGTGCAAAAGTTCTAGAATAATATTCAGTTTTATCATAATCTTATTTGTACAACGTATCAAGCCTTTTTTTAGCATTTTTAAGTGCTTAACGGATAGATATAAAGTTTTCTGAAGAAAAATCTCTGACTGACTCCAATGGAAACCGCAAGAAAGCACACATTGGACAAAGATTGACTCGCCTTGTGGTAAATATTCAAGTGTCTGAGTAATAGTCTGCTGTTTTTAAATAGAGCAAACAAAAAGTTGCGTGCAAATAAAGGCCTCTTATCATCAACGTCCACTACCTACTCGGTTAGTGATAGTTCCAAGTAAATTGCAGTTAAAACTGCACAAAATGTACGTAGGTAGTGCAAAATAAAAAGTAGAAAACAAGTAAAAAATGAGTAAAGTCTAATTTAATTTTTTTTATGGTATTGGAAGGCAAACAAGCAGACTAAAAAAAATGATGCCGCTCAGAGACACCAAAGGTAGTAGTGGTGCGTTGCCAACCTGAGGCGGGGATGTTAGGCATCGAACAAAAGTAAGTTTACCTTACCCCTCGCACCGGCAACTGCAAGTGCCGATGTTATGGTAGAAATAGGTAAGGCGGTGGTATCAATCCAGGCTA
>NJDC01002126.1:9163-35837 GCA_002245475.1 Calephelis virginiensis | reverse complement strand
TTGCCCGAATGTTTTGTTAACCATAATATACCTGTGATATACTCTTCTATGCCCTATAATTAATTTCCATATTGATACGAGTGCCATACGTATTGTTATCCATTATATTACTTGCAATAATATTATTCAACAGAATATTTAAATGCCTTAAAAAAATTTGTATCTGCATGAAGTAAAATGTAAATATATCACAATACGATTGTGTATTACTGATAAATGTATGACAATATGATTAGATATTAGAGTTATCTTTATTTCTAATACCTATTTATCTAGTACCTTTTTATACGATCAAAGTCGCTTTCGTTCAAATTTAACCTAACACATTTGTTCTAAAAAGCGATTAGCTTACTAGCACTTCACCGGCCGCTGCCGCGGCACGCTCGCTTCACTCGCTCGGCTCGTGTGTTTTCTTTCATGTTCTAACCTAACCCAACCAAAATAAATTTATCACAGTACGATTGTATATTTCTGATAAATATATGACAATATGATTACATATTAGAGTTATCTTTATTTCTAATACCTATTTATCTAGTACCTTTTAATACTATCAAAGTCGCTTCTGTTCAAATTTAACTTAACACTTCTAAAAAGCGATTAGCTTTCTGGCACTTCGCCGGCCGCTACCACGGCACGCTCGCTTCGCTCGCTCGGCTTGTGCATTGTCTTTCATGTTATAACCTAACCTAACCAAAACAAACCATACCGAAACCATATAACAATAATAATAATAATAAAAAATAAATAATTTCATGTTATAACCTAACCTAACCAAAACAAACCATACCGAAACCATATAACAATAATTGATAATTAACTATAAAACGAATTTATGTTCTTTTTCTAGAAGTTATTTTTATGTAAGGTAAATGATGTTATGACTTGTGATAATACGGCTTACAATCATGCTACCAAATGATATTATTGAAATTGACTTTATGGGAAACACAGTTTCTAGCACGTGACTAATATAATAAACAATCAGTACCTATGACATATGAAATTATGAGAAACAATATGCCTGTTGATCATAATAGCAGATGAAATTATGGCAATAGAAATTCTGGCAAACGGGTGTAACCGCAGACAGACAGATAGACACGTCAAACTTATAACAACCCTCTTTTTGCGTCGGGGGTTAAAAAGAGAAGTTTCATTTCTTAGATGTGTACACAAATACACATATTTTTTTTCTTTCGAATTCATTCAAATTTTTTGAGCTAAATGTTAATAATTCTCTATTATTTTAGTTAAGAGTACAACAGTGCCTACACATATCCGATTACAACTTCAAATCCTGAATGAAAACGAGAATCGAGAGTACGGGTTGTGCGTCAGTATGATGGACACTGGGTACCTAAAGGTTTCCTTTATAAAAAGTTACTTTACTCTTATCTAAGGGTAAGGAGCGCACACTCATGGCTTTTTGACTCAAAAAGTGTCCATACAATAGTACCTAATATATTATAAAGAAGCCAGAATGGCACAAGTGTAGCGCCATTTTGCTCGTTTACTTTCTTATTCATTTAGTTTTTACGAAATGTTCTATATAACTTCTAGAAATCGTATACCTGTAAACGTTGAAAATACTTTCGGTGCATTCTTTAAAAACGGTCCTCTGGTACCTAATAAATTTTATTTATGGCTACTCAAGTCACTACAAAGGAGTCAAGGGAGATTGTGTAACTTGTAACTCACATAGTGATTATGTTTTCTTTGCAGTAGGTACCTACTCCTTATCCATAGACTACCTACGTTACTAGTATCCTTTCCTGTACCCATATCTAATAGGTAGGTATATTATTATACTCTTTGCACATACCTCTAACAAGTACCTAGGTACTTGAATAAGTCTTCCTTTTCGAGGTCTTCGATCAGTATTCTGACACTAACAGCCAGTGTTTCTATTTCAGGAATTTTGACCTTTTGCTTAGATTACCCTTGAGTGACTGGAACAAGGAATATATATATATATATATTAAGAGACTGGAAAATTATACAAAAATTTGAACAGAAATTTAAATTGACATGATTAAGCACTGCGTGGTGTGGTTGTCGATACTTTTGTATCTTTACGTTTTGTTAAGTACGTTGTATCATTACGTAGTTACTTTAGGTATGATTTAAATATAACTTAATAATTAAATAATTGAAGTAGGTAAATTAAATTTAGGATTTTTGAACGTTAGCATCTAAAAAGTAAGGAAAACTACGATTGTAAATGGCAACACTATTGAATGCGTATGTACTGTTACGTTTTGACTTTTGCGCTTTGCAGATTTGTCAAACTACAAACTCAAAAGTCAAAGACATTTTAATTTTCCATTGTGTGATTTCGATACTTCGTCATGGAAAATAACTGTTTAGTTTATTAAAAAAAATATTTAAAGGACACAGTTTAGTGCTTTATAATTAAAATTTTGTTTTATTTTGAAATTATGATCACAAAAATGCAACCACAACCAAATGTTGCCGTGCCGCAGTCTGTCACGACGCAGCCTCAACAAATCGTCGGAGTCCCCGCAAACGCTGTGATCTTGAAAATGTCGGAAATACAGCCAATATCGACAGTGGGTGCGTGATATAATTTTCTAATAATTATCATTGTGTGAAAGTGTGATTTCGTGTTTAATAATGGTTATTTTGTTAGGTGTTATGTTGGCGTTTTTTATTCATATCGATTTACTTCCTGTGTCGTGATTACGTTTTTTTTGTGTCTAGGTCTTCTTGAACTTGCTCATAGGGAGTACCAAGCCGGAGATTATGATAGTGCTGAATTACATTGTATGCAATTATGGAGACAAGATGGAACAAATACGGGAGTATTGCTGTTGTTGTCATCCATTCATTTCCAATGTCGACGATTGGACAAGTCAGCGCATTTCTCGACACTGGCGATTAAGCAAAATCCACTATTAGCAGAAGCTTACAGGTAAGTTATGCCTAACTAGTTATAACCAAATTATATGTCTTCAAATTAGTTTTTTTTGGTTGACTCCATAACAGTAATCAATTGAAAAACAAACAAAACCTTTAATGTGGTTTACGTTTTGCTTGTTGGATATAAAGTTTAGTATTTAATAATAATAAATAAATATCCCTGAACCAGTTTCAAAAATTGAATCTAACCTCAAAGTAAGCAAATTTTATGCTAGTGTTATGGGTGTTTCTCAATGGTTCTAACACATAGAAATACTTAATAGATATCAGAAGAAATGTAATAAACGCTCAAACATGGAAAATGGAGATGTATGTAAATGTTCATCACATAAATGCCTATCCCATGTGGAATCAAACTTGATCCTCGGTGTTGTTTGGTGGAGTGAGGTGTGTACGCTAGCCCTTTGACCAACGAGGCAATCAATATACGAGACAATTTGTATATAATTTGCTGTCTATCAGTATTTCCAGTGCTTCATAAACACTATTTCAATTTTCTATAAATTTTAAAGAAAGAAAAAATTTCGCCCCAGACAGGATTTGAACCTGTAACCTTTCGTCTCAAGCCGACGATTGCTCTAACCAATTGAGCTACTGAGGATTCAAGTCCCGTGGCGAAATTTTTAATTCCTTTCTAACCCGTTAACGCGGGTCCGTTTCTTTCTTTAAAATTTATAGAAAATTTATCCCTAGCACAGGGCAAGTGCTAAAATAAAAATACTATTTCAATTTATTATTTACTTTTTTCTTTTCAATTTTCTACGATTAGATATGTGCCTGGCTTCATGCTGGCCTGTCACAAAAGGCTTGCAATCTATCACATTGTGATACTTTGTGTCTTCGGCTAGTAGTGGGTGCTCTGGTTGTGTCTCTTACCTCATTGGCGATATGGTCGAGAAGATACTTACTTACTCATAGACACAACACAAGTAGCACTAGGTCAATTGAGATGTAACATTTTGATCACAAAAACAATTCATTTTCATGTTGTTTTTTATTTACACCCATATGGCTTCTTGAGTACCTACTACAATAGACCTACTAATGAGATACTAGTTTCTCAGTAGTAGGTCTATTGGATTTATTCACATTGACTTATGACTAAATGTATAAAACTATAAATTTGTTACTTGGACATGTGAAAAGATACATAATTTTCACACTAAGTCCCTTATGGAGTAGGTACAGAATATCAAGTGCCAAGTGCCTCCGCATTTATTAAAAAAGTAATAAATGTGGACGTACTTGGCAAACACCCCAGTGTCCGAGGCTCTTGACACCACTCAATGTAAAAAGATGTAATTCAAATAAAGAAAGTTTGCAGCGCTTGACTTTAATGCTGTATTGATTAATGAGATTTTTATGGCAGTCATTGTATGTACATTTTGGTTTATAAATTTGTACATAATCACAAGTTTTAAAGAAGGTTATGGCATTGAGTTCATGTTTTCTAAAGGATTTGTATCAGTACCAGAAAACCTGGTGTTTCTGTAAAAACCAGTGTATTTTCATCAATTACAATAAATCAATCTTTATTTGCATTTTTTTATCACTAATCTGATGAGCTTGTTATATATAACTCTGTATGTGAGTGGGAGTGAATATAACTGTGTGAGTTGTGTATTATAGCTATATTAGGATCAGATTTGTAGATCTTGTGGATGTCATAAGTTTAATAACTTAATTTGAATGTTTAAAATATTAATAATAACTTAAAATTTATTTACATGTGCTTTAATGTAAATTCTGCTAAAAATTTAATCTGTTATCTGGGGCAAAAGTAAATCCAACAAATTATACATTATAAAAATTTTGTAGATTATTTTTTAAAGCCTTATTGATGTAACTAACTTCACTCTGGTGTTTTTTTTATTATATTTATAAAGTTAAAAAAATGTAATTGTTGTAGTAACCTGGGCAATGTATACAAGGAACGTGGTCAGTTACAAGAGGCTTTGGAGAATTACCGACACGCTGTGAGACTAAAGCCTGACTTTATTGATGGGTATATAAACCTGGCTGCTGCCCTTGTGGCTGCAGGTGATATGGAACAAGCAGTACAGGCTTATGTAACAGCACTACAATATAACCCTGTAAGTATTTTTCATAATTATATTAAATTTTATATGTCCAGTGAAGTCAAATAGCTAGAACAGGTTTTTTTAAATTCTGTAGAAAAAAAATTAATTAATCTAGCATTGACAAATCAAGGGCTGTAATGTTTTAAAATGTTTGCTAGACACTTACCCGTTTTCTTTCAAAGAGTAGAATAGTTTCATACAAACGTTCACCTTCCATTAAAGGCCTTTTTTGTTAGGGTTGACTTTTTGGGATAAAGTAGCTTATATTTGAACTCAGATTTATAAGTATATGCTTATAAAATTTCATCGGAATGGTTCCAACATTTTAGTCATGAAAGCATGCAAGCAGCAAGACAGACTTTTTCATGTATGTTAGTAAGCATTAGTATTGGATGTATAAAGATGCAGTTAGCTGATTAAATAATATACACCATCTAGACATTCAAGATTTAAATGGTGCTATGTTTAAACTTAACCTTATGGGCTTGTAGTCAACTGATCCCGCTCCAAAGTCATCCCGTGGGATGAGTTGACTAAATAATTAATTTATTAATTTTGTCTGGTCAACTGATCCCACTTAAAAAATAAAAATAGTGAAGTGCGTATAGTATAATATGTACAATCGTGAACAAAAATCTTTAGGATAAAAAATGACACGCCATGGTTTGGTTGTATTGATATATTAAAAAAATACACATAGGAAACTAAATATAAATACCAATATTATAAATATTTTAACTGGCTATTGCCTAATAACTAACTTTAATTTTTACCTATCAGTATCTGAAACAACACAAAATCACCGTGGTTTGATTAAAATTTGCTCAAAACTTTGTAAAGTCAGTTAAAATCATAGTCTTTGATTTTAAATACTAGAAGTTAATACTAAATTATATTACAGTTACCTTTAGTTGATATTACCATAGACAATACAATAAAATTAAATAACTAAAATTATTTTTTATTATTGTGACACAACCAAATAAAAACCAATAAATAAAACCAAAGAAAAAACTCAACTGATCCCGCGGGATGAATTAGAGCGGCCTCAGTTGACTAAACACTCCTATTGTTGACAACAGTAACAATAACATTTTGTTAGCAGAAATTTTAGAAGTGGTTTTTTTATTTTAGACAGGTTGTATTCTTCCCTAATAAACAGTTATATCTTGATGTGATTTATTGTTAAAACTTGATCTGTATAGTAATTTTAGAGTTACTATTCTATTGCAGTAAACATAACAATAGTGTATTGCTTTAAAATACTGCTGCTTGGTAATTTTTTTCCGTTTAATTAGAATATGATATATCGTTTCTTCTCTGATGAGGCATACTCTGCACAAAGTCAGTGAAGTGAGAAAGTAATCATCTAATACCAGTGTGGACAAAGCCGCGAGCGTAGTCTATACATACCACGACGTTGTAAAAAAGCTGTGTGATGTGGGTGATGGTTTAAGAAATTTAAGAAAAAATATTTTACTTGAGTTTAGTAGTTTGGTTGTTTGTCTGTTTATCCCAATACTTCGACAATTTGGTTTGAATTTGTGATGCGTGAACGATAGTACAACGTATTGAAGTACGAGCGGTCAATTCACAAGCCTTTGCCACTATATAAAGAACTACGGTTTTACTCATGGCAAGTTGGTTCTAATGGAAGGAAGGATTTGCTTATCCAAAGTATAAAATATAATAATGATCCGGCCTCGACTGTATATGCAACAATGCAATGATACACCTGCGAACTTGACCGGCTAGTCCTAAAACTGTGGAATAGGCTTGTACATCGATCAGGGCCTTAATAAAACCGTAAGTCTGACGGCAACTGCCCACAAAATGAAACCTTAATAGGTAATGTACCTTACCTTAGCTGTCTTATTAATAAAAATTGCTTACTCCAAGTATTATCCGAGCTTACAACTACTGTACCTGTTGCTCCCTGAGTAACCAAGTACTTACTTCATATTGAAAACGTTTCTAATAAATGTGGTGTAACCATAAAATAACATCTTCCTTAAGAGGGACTAATACGTCTGTTATGGCAACACAAATCGTATTTCCGTCCCGTTTGGGGGGAACGTTTAAAAGGACTATCGCGCTTTTTTAGTATTCTATCCAATCTTAAATATAAAACAGTAAAAAAGTAAAAAAAACTAAACAATTAAATTGGTTTAATGACAAGTAAATTATATATAATTGTAAACAAAATAAACTGTAAAACCAAAACAGTGTAAGACAAAAGTAAGAAACTGAGATTTTTAATGTTTTGTGTAGGTTATTAAATACAATTTTTTTTTTGAAAAATGAAGAAAATGACAACATACGAGCCCTGGGACTGTAAGGTAAGGTAAGGGATGCGATTTTTTGAAGACAAGCTATGAAAAATACATGATTTAAATTTTTTTGGGATATTGAAATAACCATAGATGGGTACCTATTATTACAAAAATTAAAATCTGCTTTCATACTCGTCATATTCATCATGAAAACGTAACTGAAAATACAAGTTGTCATAGGGAAAACAAGGAGTTAAAAGAAATGACTTAAGAAAAACGAAAGGCGTAAAATATGCTTTAGAGATTGTAAATAAAGAGCCTTTTATATTTAGTTATTTATCTCAGTACCTGGATGTTTTTTTATAAATAGTGTTTTTTGGAAATTATATTTAAGTACTTTGTTTATATGTTTAAGTACTTTTTTTATATATTTAAGTATGACCCATAATATAAAATTTCTTAGCAAACACTCATTGACTTTGTGTCACTTAACAACGCCATCTGCAGGAACAATTTTATTGCTCACAAAAAATAGTATTATTTTTTTTTTGACCGCCTCGTTGGTCGAGTGGCTAGCGTACACGCCTAACTACACTGACCAACCGCGAGGCTCAGGTTCGATTCCCGACGGGGGCAGGCATCTGTGTGATGAACATTTAAATGTCTGCATTTCCGGGTCTGGGTGTTTATTAAATTTATTCTGGTATCTATTTAAGTATTTCTATGTATTAGTATCATTGACTAACACCAATAACACAAGCATATAATTTGCTTACTTTGGGGTTAGATTCAATTTGTGTTACTTGTCCAGGGATATTTATTATCATTATTATTATTATTCGCTAATAGATGTAAGTGCAGTGAAGAGTCATATTTTTCAGTTTACACAAATAAAATGACATTTTCTAAAAATGATTCCTAGCTAGATCGATTTATCTTCTCCGAAACCGCCTACATACTAAATTTCATGAAAATCGTTGGAGCCGATTCCGAGATTCCAATTATTTATATATATACAAGAATTGCTCATTTAAAGGTATAAGATATAAGACAACAATTTATTAATTTGGAAAAAATAGAAGAAATATTATGTTGAAAGAGGCAGTATAGCAATAGCTCTTAGCGTGTCTCAAAAGGAAAAATGATTTAAAAAAAGTATTGTAACTTTTCACCTCAACAATGAATTACACAATTAGGCATCTTAAAATAAGTTTTCTAACGACTTTCTTTGAACCCGAGATCATCTTTGAAGTAGTTTACTTTAATAACGTCAATAGTTCACAAGATACAGGGTCATTTCTTAACGTATCTAGAGATAGAGCATTTACGAATGCAGCCTAAATACTTATCATCATAAATTAACTATTGGTGAGAATGATATGAAACCTTAAAAAGGCATAACTCCAGGTCAAAACTTTTCCAACGATACCAAATTTAACCATTAAAACCCATTTTATCATATAAATACACTGGCCACAAAATTTCGCTTATATTCTCTTAATAATATAGATAAGAGCAATGATAATATGAATTACTCATATTATTTGTATGCATGTCTATAATACCAAAACAACTTTAATTTAATCCGGAAATTTTTTTTTAAGTCTCATCTACCTATTTCTGTGAAGTTATAAATAGTAAAAAAATGATATGTTTTAAAGAAGTTTTTTTTTTTCTTTTCTTTCGTTAGGTTTTGGCATTCACGTTAGTATTTAGCCATTAGTCAAGTAATAATTTGTATCAAAATTTATATCAATTTAAATTTATTTTAATTAGTCATCAGTCAAAAGTCGTCAGTAAGTCATGTCAGACTCTTGGGTAAAACGGTGGACTTTTTACACAAACTTATGTAATGAGTTTTGGCGGCAACGAGGAAATATACGATACGCTAATTTCTTCATGATTATTTCATTTGTGCACTTTCACTGAACAAAATTGTACAAAATGCCACCAAAATTGACTAATTTCAATCAATATTAACACGAAATTCAATAATTATGAAAAAACTTCGACCATCTTTTTTCTCGATGGCGCCAAAAATCCTATAAAGAAGTTTCACTTCTTACCTGTTTACTCTGGTAAACACACATATTTTTTTTAAGTTATCGCTGTCTTCTTTTAACGTAACAGAGAGACAAAACACTGAAATGACGTTGAAACATTTCTACAGACGTTTAATATATCACTCCGTTTTGGCGCCATTGTGAATGAGAGTGGCCGTAAATTTTTCATTATTATTGAATTTCGGGTTAATATTGAGTGAAATTGGTTAATTTAGGTGGGAATTAAATAAATTTTATTTAGTGAAAGTGCACAAATGAAATAATCATGAAGAAATTAGTGTATATTCTATTTCGTCGCTGCCGTCAAAACACACAAGATGAGCTTGAGTAACGAAACCACCGCTTTACTCAAGACCCTGACCTGATATGACTTTGTAGATAGAGACTAATGACTATAGAATTAACTTACTTGTTACTTGACATTGGCAAAGTAGTCGTGAAAAACGATCGAAAGCCATATTTTTAAAAGAAGAAGAAGAATATATCACTCGGATAACGTTGATAAAAATCACCACAATTTGACATGTTCGGACTAATCTGACATGTCTAAAACGATCCATCTCTTTTGTTTTTGTTTCATTTGAAAGAGATAGCATACATCTAAAATAAGTGTAGTTTGTGAATAGCAGAATTACTACCATTATCTGCGATTGATGTTTGAAACGATAGTGTAATGATTTCCGAGTGAGTGAAACCGCTGGGGAAGCTTAGTCACTTAATAATTATATAATGTTTATAATAACAGAGGTATGTGGTAGGAATACATTCATAAGTGTATAATCACAATAATTTGTATTATCATAACAATGTATTATTTTTATCGCTCTATCAGAAGTACCTTTAACAATGTCATATAATGTATATTTTTTTTCGAAATCCGTCTGTGTGGCTTAACGTTCCAGTGTTGGACTTGGCTTCATGATGTCCGGGGTTCTATCCCCGAGATGATTAACAAAAATAAAATGTGTTTTTTCAGTATATATGTATAAAAGTTAACCTATATTTACCTTGGTTGTCACATCACATCTGAATCGATGGAACAATCTTCCAAATCTATGAAAAAAAACGCTTCCCGGGATTGGATACCTGTCCGGTTGGCGATAGGTTTGTCACCTATCACATCTACTTTTTTTTAACTCGAATATCTTTATTCGGATTGTTAAAACTCATAGTGGCAAAGTCTGAACCATTACAATGACCTACTTTACGAAATATAAACGTCAAGATCATTCGTTTATGGTAGAGGCATACCGTAATCAACTCTAAAAAAAACACACACAGACGAATCGATATCCTCTTTTCAGGAGCCGGCTAAAAGTTGGAATTTTCGTACATTCAATTTTTAATTTGCATACATTCAAACTCGCTTTCACAGTATAAGGTGATAGATAGAAAAAGAGTTGAGAAATAATAAATCCTGATATTAAAAAACGCATATTGACTTAATATGAAAATATAGCGTTTTTAGGAGACTAAGATTTATGTCACTTAAGACAAGAACGGGTGTTCCAGTGGCAAGTATTGACGTTCTGACACTAGGACTAAGTAAATTTCAACTTTAAAACTAGTTAGACGTGTTAGGATAACGCATCATGGTTCTTTTGTTTATCTTATACCCTGTTTTGTTTAATGCATACTTTTGCTGCTGTATTCAGGTTTTATGCTGTTATGCTGGAAAAGTAGTACCAGAAACGAGTGTAAAGACGAGTATGTTATTCAACGATTCTAATAGATTGAGTCATGAGTAGCGTGACCACAAGTTCATTTAAGAACGGGACCGTCCCGTTTGTCGATTGTCTGTGCCAGTGTCCCAAAAGATCACCTAGGGATAAAAAGCTGTTCCGTTTTTTCGAAATATCACGAAGATTTAGCTGGAGCTTGCCCTTATCCCTTTGAATTATGCCCTTTGAAGATCAAGTCTTAAGATCCAAACTTAAATCGACCTTCATCGAGTCTATAATATTTTATAATGCATTAGAAAATATGTTAAGAATGTGTTGCCCAAAAAAGTCGCGGACAGAATATTTTAATATTTTTTGACGTTACCTATTTAAAATTTTTCCATTAAAATAAATTAAATACGTTAATCTATCGTGCAATCTAAAATTTGACCCATTTTAAGCCGCAATAAAAATGGTCACGTTAGTTATGAGCCATAATATGTAATTGTATGATCTTAATATATATAAATTACGTGTCACGTTGTTTGTCCGCGATGGACTCCTAAACTACTTAATCGATTTCAATCAAATTTACACACCGTGTGCAGTTTGACCTAACTTGAACGATAGGATAGCTTACATCTCAATTTATCGCGGGCGAAGCCGCGGGTAACAGCTAGTTTACTATGAAAACTTAACAGCTGTTTATGGAATAATCAACTAAAAGGCCACGTCCATGACTATAATATAAAGTTGTAAATAAAATGGTCTATATATCGAAGATACTAGTAATTTGTCGAAGTCGGTATGTGATGACTTCATCGCCTGGGCATGGTTATTGGATGTTTTCACTGTTTTTTATTTTATTTATATACGGAAGTTCAGCTAATAATCATACGGCTCTTCAGATAGTGAGAGATAACCTTGACCTATGGATGTTACACTAGTGCAGTAAAAAAAAATGCCGTCATAATAAACGCGGCAGTGTGCTGTGTAGAAGCTCGCTATAACTGATAACACCGCCATACTTATTCCTGCCGCAATAACGTCATTGCTTGTTATTGCCATGTTTCGTGGTAGGTAATCGGTTAACTTGTACACGAGTCCTAAGATCCCGGCTAAGATGGCGATGCACCAGCTAGATCTATGTATGTTATCATCACTTGAGGGAGAGCATCAATCTGGCAGTTGGATATCTCATATAAAAGAATCATGATGGGCTTGATCACCTTCAGTATTGTTTTTCTTAATAAAAATGCCATCAGAAAATTGGCGGCAGCTAATAAAATAAAAAAAAAAACATGTTATTGAATGTGCCACAATGGGATGTAGCTTGATCATAGTATAGCGACTCGAGATAAATTGTTCCATGGCTTGAAGGTCGCTGAATTAATTTCCTTGTTACAACGATCACTCTTTGTCTTTGTCAATGGTCTCATTAGATATATTATTTCCTTCTTATTTTTTTCTTAGGTATTGATTTTCAGTGAAACTATGTTTTTCACGATATAGGCACAGTTAGAACTTTTAATTTTAACGTAAGTACAATGTACAACCGATTTCGTCGCCATATAATTCATGTTGGTGACTATACCTAGTAATATAGTTTATCGGGCGCCCTTGCCAAAGTCAATAATTTTATTGCTGTAAAACTAACAAAAACAGTCTTCAAATTCAATATTATATTATTATATAAATGAAGTGTTCTGGTTCGGAGGGTAAGGTAGCCGGTAAAGTTAATTTTGCTCGAGGCCTAACATACCGACCTCAGGTTGGCAACGCACCATTACCACCTTTGGTGTCTTTAGGCGGCGTGAATTTCTTATCATCAGGAAATCCGTCTGCTTGTTTGCCTTCCTATAACATATAAAAATATATGTCGTTTAAGTATTGTCTAAATAAGTACATGAAAATTGAGTATCCCTGATTTCCTTTGGTTTCTAGTATCAGATCCTCACTTTGTGGCAATGGGGCCACTTTGACGCTTTTTAATTTGATTTTTTACAAATGACGGGTCTGTAAACATATCACATAAAAAGGTATACGAGTCGAACGTCCTATTTTTTTAAAAGTCATTTAAAAAACACGATGCAATTAGTAGATATTTACTCGTATAAAGAAGTTGCGTATTATTTTGAATGTTTGTAAATGTTGGTAAAATAACGACTAGTGTACTGTCGTAAATTGCGTCAATGGTTGGCTTATTTTTGCGTTGCGTCACCAAGGTTACCGAATGTTATCTTCAGAAATACACTAATGCTCCGTTAAGATATCTGGTAATCGTTATCATTTGATCTCCTATTCATCATAACTGAATTTAGAGAGAATCTGGTATTATTCAAATACCTTTTTTATTTCAATAATACCAGATTCTCTCTCTCTCTCTCTCTCTCTCTCTATCTCTCTCTCAAGTTTTAAACTTGGTCAATTCGGTAACATTGATTTATCTATCCTTGCTGTCCAACGGTTGTTCACCATTGCCGTGTTCCCGTCTGGAAAGTAGGATAGTCGGTGAAATTTTATTAGTCTTCATACCACGTCCTCGTGTTGGTAATGCACCATTACCTCCAATCTGTATATTGGGGTTTGAGTGTTTTCGTTTCTCCATTATTTATTTAAGTAGGTTTTTCTATGTTTTAGTATCGTTGACTAACACTTATAATACACGCATATAGGTATATGAATAATTATTTTGGATCAGATTCAAATTACCTACGTAATTTTTCCAGGAAATCTGTTTGCAGTACAATATAACGTGATGTAACGTGGTTTCACATAGAATTTCTTACATAAAATAACAGCTAAAGTAAATAATTTTAAAAGAAACAAAGACGTGTATGGCACTCGGAGACTGCCGCGGTAAAGCTATTGCATAAGCAGATATGAGTCACCAGATTGCAGGACGAAGAGGGGGATTACGCAGTAACGCCGATACAACCAATGCCACCTAGAGGCGAGTTGCTTAACTAAAGAGACGAGCGTGATAAAAAAGTCATTAAAAGTTCTGCTATTCATCGATAGATGGCAAAACTAAAAAGTATTTCCGATGTGCCGGTCGGAGTGGAGGGTGTTAGGTTATTTTCGTTATGGAATTTCTGGCTTTGAAAAAACCGCAAAAGATTACAAAACAAACCTTTCATCGTAACTATTTACTATAACCCTTAAGCCAGAAACAGATCTAAGTAAGGCGAATCAAATGAGTCAAAAGTCAACGGTTACTCCTGTACCCATTCCAGAAATATGTTTCCTATTTTCGAGCTCCATTATCAGACCAGCTTAGTTGTACCAGCGTTTGTTAGTGTTTTTAGTGTGAGGTCTCACGTATGTTTAACAGTGTAATGCTCACGCTTACGAATGAGCTGACTGTCTTAAGCGACTGGACAGATCTCCATAAACTACAGCTAAAAATCATCTCGATGATGTCAGCTTTTAAACAAAATAAACCGCATCAAAATCCGCTCATATGTCAGATTGTGGCATCGTAGTTCTTCAATAGAACTACGATGTAGGACGTGACGTGTGTATGTCACACAGACACCTCAAATTATAAACCCCTGGTTTTCCGTCGGGGATTAAAAATGAGTGTGAAATTAATAGAACATTTATTTGAGGAATTCGTAAGAAAAATACAAACGTTGGTGCTACCATATTATTATATATTGCGATGTGGAAATGAGTCATAAAAAAATAAATTTATTTAGATTACTCTGAAATGACTGAATAATCTTTTTACTTCTTTTAATTTGGTTTCTAATCATCATAAGTCATAATTATCATACCCTTGTAACGCCAGGGAGTTAAATCAGCATGTTGTTTTACTGTACGGTGTAGGTGTGCACATATCTTTACAAAAGTCAAAGGAAAAGAGAGCTATTTATATTATCCTAGATCCATTTCTCAATAAACATTTTTATAGCAGAAACAAAGGTTCTTTGTAAGAACGCCATTGTTATATCTCTCGTTAAACCACAAAGAAATTTAATATTGTTGCAGGATCTTTACTGCGTTCGCAGTGACTTGGGCAATTTGCTCAAGGCCCTAGGACGTTTGGACGAAGCAAAGGTAAATAAAATTTTGTTCGTCGCTTTCTGTTTTGCTATGGAGACAACAGGGTTCTGTTATAATGTGCTTTGTTTTAGATTGTATTAGATTACTCTCTATTTTGTCAGCGTACAAAGCGATTGCGTAAACAACTAAGACTGTATGGCTCCAGCGTAATTCATTTTGTAACGGTTTCCAACTTGTCGTTTTGTATTATTCCTTGTCTTGTTGGAAATTGTTATAATCTTTGTTCCAGCAAAACGGAAATAATCAAATTCTAAAGGATTATTATCCATTTTGTATAACGTCAAATAGTCTACAGGAGGACAAAAATTACTGTAACTGTTTATATTGTAATTGGTATTTTATTATCTCATTGATTTTGCCCATAAAAGCAGTAAAAGTATAAGTTAATTTATGTTTCGTTGATAAGTTTAAGCATTAAATATTTTTGCTGTGACGTCTATTTTTAAACAATTTAAGAAAACAAATGATATTTGAAAGTAGCAGTTACAGTAATTTGCTTGATTTTGCGTTATTTCAATCACAAAATATTAAATTCCTTACAAGATTGAGGGTATAAAATATTTTGTGATCTTTGCAAGTGCGTAAAACTTTTCTCAAACTTTCCCCACAATGTTGGTCACGTAAATAACATTTGTTATAGTTAGCTACAAGTTATATGTAAAGCAATCACAGAGATTTGGCAGATTTTGTTAACTTTAACATTGTGCGGAAAAGATATAAAGAGAGAGTATTCTATGTGTTTAGCTTCTAAAATGTATTGACAAACGATTTAAACCTGTTTTCTCCATTATTATCTTACTTAGTTACTTTTCAATCTCTGTGCTTGTAGTAATTTTGTATTGTTCATATTAAAGGAGGATCGGAGGAGTCACTAGCACTTTACGTCATTAGTGGTATGAATTAGCAAGTTGTTTTTTAATAGTATAATTTTTCATCCATACCATACGACTCGTAATTCTGCCCAAAGTCAGGGCGAGTCGTGACGATCCTCTCTAACCATAGTTTGATTTCGATTCAATTTAAGTGTAGACGACATACGGCTGAATTAGAATGACACAAAATCAACTAATTCTATTATATTTTCACAAGGTGTTGACTGGTAAGACAGTAGGTGTGACCGGGGCTGTATCTAGCTGGGTTACGGTTGGTACGGCACTCGCTTTCCCGCCGCGATGACACCAACCTATCTGCCGCAGGTAAAGTGTGTTAAGGTTTGCAAGAAATGTTATGAACAGGTTTATTGGACAACGCGTGCTCTTTTATATCATTGTCGTGACCATCTGCCATCTGTTAGGAAGTGGAAACGTTGTTTTTTTAAAGTGTTACCTCTTAGATATCTTTTAAACATCAATCGTTTGCATTTTCTACGGATGATTTGCTATCGGCGTAGTATCGTGTCTTAGGGTGCCTTTTGCGTAAAAATTTGTTTGACTTTTGATTGATGTTCGGTATTACGTTACGTTAACTCACCCAACATCATTCAATGCAGTTGCGTCAATTATGTCTTTTGCGTACCTAACATTTCAGAAATTCATCAATGTAAAATGTAATTTTGTATTTGGTGTTAATATATATTTTTTCCGTGTGTGTAGGCTTGTTACTTGAAGGCCATCGAAACAAGGCCTGATTTTGCAGTGGCATGGAGTAACTTAGGATGCGTTTTTAACGCACAAAGCGAAATTTGGTTGGCCATCCATCATTTTGAAAAGGCCGTAGCATTGGATCCGAATTTCTTAGACGCATACATAAATCTAGGGAATGTTCTCAAAGAAGCAAGAATTTTTGACAGGTATGTAGAAAAACAAATTGTTTCATTTTTTTTTGTAAGTTACAATTAAGACCGTGCTAACTATTCCTTTTCTTTAAAATCAGGGCGGTAGCAGCTTACCTGCGGGCGCTGAATTTATCTCCGAATAATGCAGTTGTTCATGGCAATTTGGCTTGCGTTTACTATGAACAAGGATTAATAGACCTGGCTATTGACACTTATAGACGAGCCATTGAACTTCAACCCAATTTCCCTGATGCATACTGTAATCTGGCAAATGCTCTAAAAGAGAAGGGACAGGTGGCAGATGCTGAAGATTGTTATAATACAGCTCTACGACTATGTCCTTCGCATGCAGACTCCCTTAATAATTTAGCAAATATCAAACGGGAGCAAGGATTTATTGAAGAAGCCACACGCTTGTATTTAAAGGCGTTAGAAGTTTTCCCAGAATTCGCCGCGGCGCATAGCAATTTGGCGTCAGTATTGCAACAGCAAGGGAAACTTAATGAAGCACTCATGCATTATAAAGAGGCCATCCGCATTCAGCCGACCTTCGCTGATGCTTACAGCAACATGGGTAATACGCTTAAAGAAATGCAGGATGTCGCTGGGGCGTTACAGTGCTATACCAGAGCAATACAGATCAATCCTGCATTTGCAGATGCCCATAGCAATTTAGCCAGTATTCACAAAGATTCTGGAAACATTCCAGAAGCAATTCAGTCATACAGAACAGCATTAAAATTGAAGCCTGATTTCCCTGATGCGTATTGCAATCTGGCGCATTGTTTGCAAATAGTTTGTGATTGGACTGATTATGAAGCTAGAATGAAGAAGCTTGTTAGCATTGTGGCTGAGCAATTGGAGAAGAATAGGTTGCCCTCAGTCCATCCACATCATTCAATGCTTTATCCATTAACGCACGAGTTCAGAAAAGCAATTGCGGCACGACATGCAAACTTATGTCTTGAAAAGGTACAAGTTTTACACAAGCCGCCTTATAAGTTCCCTCGAGATCTCCAAGGTCGTCTCCGTGTTGGTTATGTTAGCAGTGACTTTGGTAACCACCCAACGTCACATTTGATGCAGTCTGTTCCTGGACTACACGATCGTGCTAAGGTCGAGATCTTTTGCTACGCTCTAAGCCCAGATGACGGCACGACTTTCCGCTCTAAGATAGCAAGAGAAGCGGAACACTTTATTGATTTATCCCAAGTACCATGCAACGGCAAAGCTGCTGATAAGATTTACGCAGACGGAATCCATATTCTTGTGAACATGAATGGATATACAAAAGGAGCTCGAAATGAAATATTTGCTTTGAGGCCTGCTCCTGTGCAAGTTATGTGGCTAGGTTATCCTGGTACGAGTGGGGCAGTGTATATGGATTATCTCGTAACCGATGCTGTGACCTCCCCCGTAGAATTGGCCAGTCAATATAGCGAGAAGCTGGCGTATATGCCGCACACATATTTCGTTGGTGATCACAAGCAGATGTTCCCGCATTTACAGGAACGTTTAATTTTGAGTGATAAAGTTAAATCTCACAATAGTTTAGGTGGTTTGGCAGATAATGTAGCTGTCATTAATGCGACAGACTTGTCACCGTTGGTAGAGAATACAGATATCAAGGAAATCAAAGAAATCGTAAGAGCAGCAAGACCGGTAGAGATATCTCTTAAGGTGGCAGAACTACCCACAACTACACCAATTGAGACTATGATTGCGTCAGGACAAGTACAGGTAATTATATAAGTTTTTACATTAGGCATCTTATAATTTAATGTTTTTTCACAAAAATATGGGAGCTCTAAGTAAACCAATATACAAAAATGTTGGGCAAACTATGTGATTTAGATTTTTTCATACATGTGTAAGGCCTTCGGAATTATAACTAATATTATGGATCCATTTTTAGACATCAGTAAACGGAGTCATATTACAAAACGGGTTGGCCACAACACAAACAAATAACAAAGCGGCCACAGGCGAGGAAGTTCCCCAGTCCATTGTGATCACAACTCGCCAGCAGTACGGTCTCCCGGACGACGCGGTTGTTTACTGCAACTTCAACCAGTTGTACAAGATAGATCCGCTGACACTCCACATGTGGGTGTACATACTGAAACATGTGCCAAACAGTGTTCTCTGGCTTCTGAGGTTCCCGGCAGTTGGGGAACCTAATCTACAGGCGACTGCTCAGCAATTAGGTGAGCCTTTCGATCAGTATTATAATGTTACAGAGTATTGTTTTCTTGTTTAGATGGTTTGATTCCTACTTCAAACATATATGAATGTAGTTTAAATTGTCTTTTAAACTAAAATGAAGTCAGTAAAATGTTGCATCTATAATATTTAAGGTACTTTCCATCCATGAGGCGTAGTCGTGGGATGCTCTATATGTTTGTGCATTGTGTTCTTCATTGAGTTCTAGTAAAAAAAAAACAGTCCCAGCAATTCGGGAACTGAATAGGTTAACTCAATAAATTATTTATTACAAACCAAAAAGAAGTGTACCAAATCTAGAAGCAAAGAAGATGTCAGTCGTATCTTACATAAGTGTACAATTTGAAAAATGTGCTAGTTGATGATTTGGCTTTTAAGATTGTTTACTGTACAAACTTTCTCTATTTCTTATAGTATTTGGCTATGGTTTTGATTTCTTGCGAATCATAACAAAATTATATTTTTATATATATAATCCTGAGAATGTTCTTTCAAGCAAAAGAATGTTATTGTCAAGTCGTTGTAAAGTTTTAAATTTGGTTGTAGGTTTACCCCCTGGTCGCATAATATTCTCGAATGTAGCGGCGAAAGAGGAGCACGTGAGGCGAGGGCAGTTGGCCGACGTGTGCCTCGACACGCCGCTGTGTAACGGGCACACCACCAGCATGGACATACTCTGGACTGGCACGCCGGTCGTCACACTGCCCGGGGAAACTTTGGCCTCACGGTAAGTTCAAGGCAACCGCATTGTTTGTACTACCTGCTAGACGAATAACAGGCATTGCGACTGGCATGTCTGTCGTTACACTCGCCCGGTAAACATTGGCCATATTTAAGACTATTTTTTACACTAAATCTACTTGTGACTGTGTAGAAAACTGTTCACGATTGCGTGTCTACCTAGTGACGATTCTGTCTCAAGGCCACACGAACAGCAGATATATTTCGCGCTGGCACACTTATCGTCAATCTACCTAGAATAACTTACGCTTGTGTAGTTGATAAAACACAAGAAAATTATAAGATCTCAGTTTATCTGTTAGTTAAGGCCCCATACTTAGTCAGCCAGAAGAGCCAATCAGCGCACTCTCCCGTTCCATGATTACTATGAAATATTGCGCTCTAAAGTAAATGCCTTAAGCTCCAAATCACTATTTTTGACACTATAAAAGTAATTTGAAAAAAAATATATAAAAACTGAAACAGTTATCTTTTAGGTATAATACTTATCTATGTTTATGTTAAATCTGGTGTTGATATTTCATAATTGAAGTAGACAGATGGGTTTTGCTTTCAAAAAAGGGTTAACTTTTTGATTTTTTTCTATCAAGCAAAGTGAAATGAATCGTGTTTTGGAAACACTAGTCTTATAAAGCATATTAATGTTAATCTTGTGTATTTTTGTCGTCAAGATCCATAATTGCTTTGTATGAAAAAAAACAGTATATTGCTGACGTATTTTAGCATACATGGCCCCTTAACCGATTTTCTTGATCGTTTGATTTAATTCACTTGTTTGGTTTTAGTGTGGCCGCATCTCAGTTGAACACGTTAGGCTGTCCAGAACTTATAGCAAGAACGAGGCAGGAATATCAAGACATAGCTGTAAGATTAGGAACTGATAGAGAATAGTAAGTATTTTAATGGTTTCTGCAATGGTTAAATGAAAAAATGAGTGTGGACAAGTTTTTTATTCTAAAAGTACACATTTTAAAATCGTAAGGAAGACCTTTAAAACTTTGTTATAAAATTGTGTGGGTAAATATAAAAACTTAAGAAATATTCTAGAGAATTTCCCATAGGAAGTACTTTGGGGAATTCTAGAGAATTCCCCAAAGTACTTCCACTTTTTTATTGCTATCTAGTTGCATGACAATATACCAATAATTGAAGAATATGTAATTAAATGAATTTAAAGAAAATTGTTGACTATCAATACTCTGATATGAATACTGTAACATGAAAAAGATCTAAAAAGGTTAAAATTTAGGGTAGTTTTTTTGCAATTGTCTTCTTTTACTGTTAAATATATATTTAAATTTTTTTTCAGCCTTAAAGCAATTCGTGCAAAAGTATGGACGGCTCGAACAGACAGTCCCCTCTTTGATTGCAAAGCGTATGCAACAGGGTTAGAAATGCTTTACAATAAGATGTGGGCCAGGTACGCGAGAAGCGAGCGGCCGGATCACGTACAGGCGATTGAAAAATAAACAATATCGCTAAAGAAACACCAAGTGACTTTCTCAGAGAAAATAGACTCAGTGAACCCAGTGTTAAGTGATTTTGGTGAAACGTTAAGTGATGTACAATGATAGTGTTAAATGAGCAATATTGTTATCGCCTTTGATACATGGACTCCCACTCTCCAGTGTTGCTAGTTTACACGTGTTAGTGTTGCTAGATACTGGCACTACATTACCAGTGATTAATTTATCAGGTTGTTTCCTAAATCTCTGTATAAAATATCCTCAAAAGTTTTTGTATATTTATCTCTAGTATGAGAAAAGAGATTTTTTTCAAGACATATTTATGACAACTATTTAACTTGGTCTATGAAATAAGTTATTGCTTAGCAATAAATGTTATAAACTAACAAGATATATAATAATTTAGTACCTGAATGCATTGGTTTGATGGTTTTGAGTTTTTCAATTTGAAAAACTAATGTACATTAAAACCAGTTGTTTAGGACTTTAAATTTTATTTGTCTATTGGTTTATATATTTCAGGTAATGAAGGTATATAAGATGCAAGAAATATTTAAATGGATTTTTGTTAAGAAATATTGTTAAATTGCTGCAAGTGTAACTTTTTATGTTTGTTGATGTGTGTGTCTTTTATAAAGCAATTGAGCAAGTAAATAAGAGTTGGTAATTTTCAAAAAAAATCAAAATATTGTATGGACGTTATAAACGAATGAGTGAATGAATACACCTTTTTATTCAATAAAAATTTACTAAAATTAGACTTTTCACTTGTAATATTTAAATTACGGTACAGAAAGGCGGTCTTATCGCATCAGAAGGATCTCTGCATGGTTATTATAGTCTGTTATGGTATGGTATGTAAGGTTACGATCAATGGTGCTGTAAACAATATTAATAAAAAATAATAATAGTTAAAGCCAGCAAGGTTTAAAATAACAGTTATCATTGATTGATATATTGATCTGTATATATCCCTGAAAATGATCAGTGTACTAATAAAATGTTTTTCATGTAATTTAAGGTGACACTACTCATCAAAAGTACTTAATAATAATCTGATGATGACGACATAAATATTTGTCATGATGATTTTGGACTCAGCTAATGAGTTATAATTACTGGCAGCAGTAAAATATTATTAAAAGATGAGTGTCAATGACATGAATCCCTTACCGTCAGGAGAGCTGTTTGCTTGTTCGCTATCTGTCTCATGCCATTTAAACATTGTTTTAGCAATAAAAATTAAGCCATAGTTAAATTTTTGTCATAAATAATCACAAATGTAACCCGTTTCTATATTAGTTTACCGACGTATCTGTTCAAAAATCAAGTTAAAACATGGTGTAATTGACTTGAATTTTCAATGTTGCCCCATATTACACTAAGAATTATGTGTTAAGTTTTCAGTAGAGTACTAGTGCTATATCTACTGCATGATTGGCAAAATTATAGTGCAATTGATAGTAGAAGCCATGAATCAACAATGGAAATGACTTGATTATTATGTTAACTTCTGCTTGAATACTGCTGTATTTATATGACAACACTTTTAGTCACCTAAAAAGTTTTTGATGCTTCTTTTAATAAAATTTTATTTATAATCCTGATCCTAAAACATTCTAAATTTGGATTATTTAATTCTCATTTCAAAGTATGTAATATTCAAGTCCTATTTTTCATTTTTTCGCATGCTTGTATTTAACACAACATTAATATAGGTACATTATTTTGGTATATCTTAGACTTTGAAAGCGTCATAATTAACAAGAAGATGATTAACAAGAAGAATTTTTTGACATTCTATGCATTGTTTGTTCAATTTGTTGTAGCTAGTATTAAACTAGTTAACTACTACATGATTACAAGACTTGTTTAGTTGACTAATTTACTTAACTATTGTTGTCATTATTACATGATTATGCTGTTAGCACTCAAAGTGCTGTTACTATGAAAATATTACTTTCGTTACAAACTTAACTATTGATACCATAATGTGTACAAATAGTAGTCCAATGTTTTTACATTTCTGTATATTCCCTAATTCAGTCATTCGAAGTCACACTCAAAGAACAAATGATGCCTGATGAAAAAAATAAGCATATTTCAAGTTCCAACATTTATTTTTAGCTTAAGATTTATTTACAAACACAAATTGACAGAGGCAACAACAGGTATTCATTGGTAAATATATTTTTGTAAACATTCAGTGAATAGAATATTCTAGAACTTATTTTGAGTCACTTATTTTTTACCAAAGCAAAGGTAAGAGAAAAAATATAGAACAAAGAGAGAAGAGATAATTTAACACAATGTTTAATGTTCTATCTCTTTTGTTTCATTTTATTGAAAGAAAAAAGCAATAATTCAAAATAAGTTTTTTGATGCAAATCAAAATAAAGATTGTATGGAATTATGCCAATATTGCATAATTTAGTGTAAATAAGTAATGGAGCAAAAATTATTATATTTGTATGTAAAACCAACAACAAATTGAAAATAAGTATATGGCAAAGTACACAAGTAGTACTTACACACCAATTATAACAATAATGTTAATCCACCTTGTATCCCTATTTCACTTTCCATTAGATCAGTTAAATATGGTCTTAATATGGTTGAGGAAGTTATAAAAAATAGGCTAACTTGCTACCTCTGAGGATACAGTATTGCCTTAAACTGTTTATTATTTCAGAAAACTGAATATCCCAGTAAAACAACACCAATATATTATTATAAGACTGATTTATATGAAACCTTCGAGTCAGCTATGATTTTGAATTGACTCAAAAATGTATAATAACTTGGCAATTAGTTACTAAAGTAAGTAATGTTTTTAGAATTGCCAAATGAAAACATGAGCTAGATCGTTTAAGCATGTAAATAAACGAGATAGTGATATATAATGAGCATATTATTGAATAAAAATAATCATAATATTCCTTTTTAGAATCCTGATCGACCAAAGGATTATTGCATTTTTAAATGCCTCAGTCATACTCCACACAGTGGTTAGTAATTAGTTTCGAAAACTACTGAACTAGAAATTGCCTTAAAATTATTGACGTTTTTTATTAGCTACTGCCATTATGATGTACTCATTTAATTATTAAAAAGCAATATTTGCATGCAGTTAAATTTGAAACAGGTAGACAATATTTAAATCGATATGGAATAGTTTAAGTGTATACAAGTATTAATAAAACTTGCTAGTGCCGATGATGAATAGTAGTTGTTTGCAATTTGATTTAGAATCTGTAAAAAAGTCTTAGCGTCAAGAACGGATGTGAGAAATAGTGAAATGTACACGGAAAAAACGATGCGCTTGCTCTAATTAATCATGGAGTTATTCTAGTGTCGCAAGTAATTTGCATTTGTTTTTGTCGAAAGTGAAAATTCGACATGACCATTCGCAATCGATAATTGTTCATGATAGGATTACCTACTGGAAAATACTAAAATGTTGGTTTCTATAATTAAGTGTTAGCTGGTTATGGAATTCACTTTTAGAAGTACTCCTGTTTAAAAAATCCTAGTCTCGTATTCGACTTCGACTTTTTTTTTAGTCTCGTATTCGACTAGATATTGACGTAAATGACATTTATATTTAGATGTCTTAAAATTTTACATGATTAGGCCTATCCTAAAGAACAAAACGCATATTTTTGTAATAAAAAAACAATGTGATATTATTAACTGGCAATGAATTTTAGTATTATAACAATGAATTTGTTTTAATAACGACAATAGAATAAACTTATTAGTTGGAGAATCCTCTCATCGTCCTGGCTTTGATTATTGTTTGTAAATTCTTGTCATTTAGGTATAGAAGAAATACATTTTGTCTGAACATTTTTGTTTTATTATACACTAGTTTTTGGACGTGGCTTCTCCTGCGACTTTTTATATATTTTTTTGGTAGTAGAAGTTAAAAAGTATCTCCACGCCCATATCCTCGAAGAGGTAAGCAGAGGCACAACCAGGGCAATTACGATTAGTCGAAGAAATTAAGTACTACAAAAGTGATAGGTGGCAAGCCTATTTATTGTCAGACGGGCTTATGTCCAATCCCGGGCAACATTATTTTTAGTAGAAAATTGAAAATTCATTTTTTTATTGCCTGACACAGAGACCTCAATGAGTCAAGTCTGACGACGGACTGCTAGACCATAGAGACGATAAGTAGTAGCCTATTTTTGTACTCTGATCTTCAAGTATCGAGCCAAATTTCATAAAATCGCAGTAAAAAACTTTTACTTTTCCCAAATCCACTAAAAGATGGTCCTCCTGATCATTGATTTTAATGTTCCTGTACCCACATTCCAGCTTTCAAGTTAGTCGATTAAAACTGACATTTGTTATGTCCATAATCTTAAACTACAAAACTTGTGTTGAAAAAATACTCGTATGTATGTAATTTTTATTATTCGTTAGTAAATTATAGCAAAATTTACATTTTGTCTTTATAACATAACCCACGCGAACCCTTTGAGTGAATGGACGAAAAAGTAGACTAACTTTCCTCAGAAAATAGTGGACCCGGTTTCTTTTGTATTTCGATTTTATGAAAATTGGAGTCGGATATTTGATTTTAAGTAACACAATACTAGCGATTTATAAACTTGATAGTAACTTGATAATAACATTATTTTATCGGATACTTTAATTTGTTTGGAACTAAATGTTAATAATCCTGTACCTACAATGACATTCGATTTTGATTTCCTATTTACATGAAATCGAGATTCAAGAGTAATGGTGTTCGAAACGGACGTAGCAAGCCAGAACGGATGCAAGAGTTTTAGTTGATAATGTAGTGCTGGAGCAAGTGAATGAAACTGTATATCTTGTTTGTGCTTTTAGCAGGGGTGGAAGGTACGCCGTGTGAATGGAGCACTGGGTAAGCTATTTCAAAGCGAGTTTTTGAGTCAAAGAAAAACCCGTTTTGCATAAATTTGTTGTTATTCCAACGCTGTTGTAAGGAAGCTAGAGTTGGGCATGTCAGAAAAAGCATGAGAGTAGGATAAATGCGGTCGAAATGAGAGCGCTACAGAAAATCTGTGATGTAACGCTTGCTGACCGCATTCGTAAATATGAGATCCAAGTAACTAGTAAGAGTAGAATTAAAAGCTGGTTCGCCGTTCGGTCAAGTGTAAAGAATGTTATATGAAATATTGACAAAGCAGATATACCTACAATGCGTACCTGTGTGGATGGATGTAGATACCTGGAGAGACCGAGGTTGGTATTCCACGATCAATTAACTCGGATATTATCCGAGCACCACCCTCGGAATCGGAATCAAGAGTCCGAAACCGGCGTGTTTGTACGAAAAGGGTAATGAATGTGGAGGAATGTGTGTGTGTGTGTGTGTGTGTGTGTGT
>NJDC01002125.1:223750-237399 GCA_002245475.1 Calephelis virginiensis | reverse complement strand
CAGGGGTGTTATAAAGTTTGACGTGCCTGTACGCGTTTAGACCCTAAATTAATGGACCAATTTTGATACGGATTTTTAGTTTGAATGTAGACTTGATCGAGATGGTTCTTAGCTACATTACGGATGGTTTTTATAGGGGTTTATATAGGGTTTGACATGGGTTTATATTGGGTTATTATAATTTTTTTATTTGATATGGAATAAAATTCATCAGCTACCTTACTATTCAAACGTTCAAAAAACAAAAAAAAAAATCTTACTTCAACAATGGTAAGCATTTACGTCGCGGAGACTAGCTAGCATGCAGTTCAAGCCATCCCGAAATATTTCCGTAGAATGGTGCCCCTACACGCATGCTACTAAGTTGTGTATCACGAATATAGAAAGCATTATAATCGTTTGTCGATAATGATGTCTGTACACGCAGTCCATGAAGGTCACCTGCAATCGACATGATTCATTTTATTCTAGGGCATGTAATATGGGAAAATTTGTTGTGTCACTATTAACACCGTTTGCGATTTTCGTTTTTAGTGTTCATTTTAGGGACAAAAAAACCCTTATACATTCGACATGTCCATCAGCCTGTCCGTAAGCTCACCCATGCTATTTTCAAACAATCTGGACTAGAAAGTGAAAAGTTGATAGAAAGATGTATTTTGTGAATGGCTCTACTATCCTATTAATAATAAAAACGCAAAAGTTTGTCTGTTTGTTTGTTACTTTTTCACGTAAAAACTGCTGAACCGATTTTCATGAAATTTGGTACACATATAGAAGGTAACTTGGATTAACATATGGGATAATTTTTATCCCGAAATAGTGTTCCTATAAACAAAAAAATAAAAGTAAAATGAAATTAATTTTGTAGAAAATAAATTTTGTTTATATCAAACCTATGCAATGTTGGGATAAAAATCTCTGAAAATGCTCCTAATACTCGTTTGTTCGTTTATTTGTTTTTCTTTTAGATCATTGTTGATAGATATACTGCTAGTTAAATTTATATTTAGAACACTAAAACTGAAGATACTTAAATTTCTGTATTAGGTCACATTGCTAAAAAAATACGCAGTATTAAGTAGAACTAGGCTCTTCATAATATTTATTTACTTCTCGATTCCTAATAAAATTTAATAACACTGTTTTTTTACACAATAAAAGAATCATCCAGATTTGTTTTTCTAATAAAAAACTATGTTGTTTCTGTGTAGTTCATCAAACTTGGGTCAACGGTGACACACATCCATACACACAAAAACATACAATCGAATTGATAACATCCTCTGGGAGTCGTTTAAAAGTACAGAGAAATTTGTTTTCAAATACTTTAGGCTCAAGAAAAGGTTAAATGTAAAAAAGAGTGTGTAAAAAAAAGAAAAAAAAAGTTTCTTCCCTCACATATCCCCGAAGAGCTAGGCAGAGGCACAACCAGGGCACCCACGACTAGCCGAAGATACTAAGTGTGTGTAAATTGCAAGAAAAAGAGGAAAAACTTTACTTAACGTTATTTCGTGAAAAGTTCTATTATACGTTAACGTTAGGCAGCACTAAGGACATTAGGTTCAAGTTGTATTAACATCTCGTTCACTTAACAACCAATTTCCTTATACTATTGATTGATCAAACGAACTTACCTGGTGAAGTTCAATCTTAATTACTTATTGTATATCGAATAGATTCACTGCAATTGTATGTACATAACGCTTCAGGCTTGGATAGATTAATAGCAGCACGAGCAGTATTGAATTCAAGTTATTCCATGGTACCATTTGCTTATGATTCTGCATAAAGATATGAGTAACTTAGAAAATAACAAGCCTAGCACTTCAACATTTTAAATATTGTAACATGGTTATAAAAACTATGCTTATACATTGAAGATAAGCAAAAAATTTAAAACTTTAGATATTAGAAATAAGTACGTAACATTAATTTTTAATAAAAAAAAGTATCTTCACTTATTATTTTAATAAAAAAAAGTATCTTCACTCCTATATTTCCAAAGACGTAGGTAGAGGCACAAGGTGGCAAGCCTATCGCCAACCTGACACACATTCAATCCCGAGCAACATTTTTTTTTATTTCGATTAATATTTATACTATTCTCCTCATTGACATTCACATTTGATTAAGACCTTACGAAAAGTCATGTTCGACAGCGAACATGCACGCGGATCCCTTCATGGTAAGATAACCTTAGCGTATTCACACCATAGATGTTATAGATGCGTCGCTGTCTCGTGGCCGAGTAACCTAAAATTGCAGTTTACCGGCTAGGGCTACATCACTCTCTAGGCCGGATAATGAGAGAGTCATTATGGCGGCAGAAAGGTAACACTCTGTTGCGTGATTAGCGATATTTATCATTATCATCATTTAAATTTTTAGGACACGATTTTTTGTCAACAATCCAAGTATATTGTCATGGTGATATTACATTCTAGATATATGGTATCAATCGAGAGATACCTATATACAGATATTTGGTAAATGTATTAAGCACACAATTTCATAAATCGAATTCATAAAAAATCATATCTAGGCGCTTACCATGAGTTTACTTGTCAAGTTTACTATACTCGCTACCGTCTGTGTAAATTATTTGTATGAAAACTTTGAACAGCGCCTCTATTGGTGACAAAGAGAAACATATCTTTAGACCAAAAGTGTGAGATTTCACACGTAATTTACAGAACGTTATCTATATTAACTCATGGTAATGATCTTTAAAATAGATTACATGCTATTGGTATAATAATTTTGGAAATCCTATCTAATTTTTAATATCGCTGGTAAGACTGATTAAGTTTTCTACTAAATATGATTGATGTTTTAAAGCTTTTACATTTTTACCTATATTATAAATAATAGATTTTATTTTACTTATGTAATATGATAATAGTTGTTAAGCTAATTTTTGTTAATATTCCGGAAGACCTGTTCCCGGCTCACAATTATTTTATTTTGTATATTCCTATTGCAATAAAGCTGTTGGTTTTCTTTAAAAATAAATAAGTACATTTTCAGCATTTGAAGGATAAGACTCTAACGTTGAAGTTACATTTGATCAAAATCCGTTCAGTTGGAGCTTAAATATCTTTCACTATAGAAATAGCATTGGGTTAAGGTTCTAACCCACTGGTGTAAAGCTACGAATGAAGCCCAGTTTAAAGTATATTTGTCTAGAAACTGAGTTACGCTTGTTAATTCGCGTTCATCTTATCCCATCTGTTACGCTTTCAGCTAAACTTATCTTGGCCACCATCAGACTGCAGACAATACGTATTTTCTTTGCTATAATTAGTTAATTATATCAATTATTATATTACTCCCGGTAACAATCCACGAAATCGGTTTAAATTATGTTTTTGAGGTCAAAAGTTATTAACCATAGATTTAATGGCCAATTTGCAATGGGCCTTGTTTGAATAAGGCTTGTATTTTTCCTCAATGTAATTTGTGTAACATTTTAAATTACTCTATATTCGATTTGACTTTTCACCGCTTTTTTAACTGTATATTTATATAATTGACTATATATATATTTGAATCTGTTATATTTCAAAAAACTAAGGACAAATAATATTCCACCAAGTGCAGACGATGAAAACAATAAATTCGATTAATAAGGGATTAAATCTTTTTAAATTTAACCAGAAAATGTGCAAGTTTTATTCAATGATACTAATTTATAAGAATACAATTTTAAGTACTGTAATAATTATAATAAACTAACCGAACTTCAACATTAACAGCTGCTAACAGTTTGTATAGACTAAATTGAAGTGTTGTTTTTCCCTCTTTTGTGCAATTTTCCCGGTTTTTTTTTTTTCCCGGTTATTCTCTCTATATTTAATCTCTTACAGATAGATATAATTTTGTATGGGAAATGTTAACTTGATGGCTGATCAAAAATATCTTTTTGATATGTCTGAGTGAGGCCTGAAGACAATACTGTTTGGTATGATGTTTGTATCTGTGCTTTTTAAAACATTTGAAAATAAAAAAACAAAATTAAAAATTTTGAATAACCCTGCGACGCATAAAATATAGTTGATAAAAATATTGGTTAATGGTCTTACTTGTAAACAAATACTAAGGTGAGATTTGCTCTCACCTTTGAGTTGATTTTATAATCTGTCTTATAATGTAATGAAAAATATAATACCAGGTTGAACTTTGGTACTTTCGGTTGAAGTTTTCTTTGATATTAGAGTAAAAATATTAGATATGATTTTAAACTTAAATCATCGAGTAATAATAACATTTTTAATTATTTATAAAGGATACCCACGATGTATTTCGGCCTAGTTGCGTAGGCCGTGGACTCAATAAATAAAATATCGATATATAAAATAAAAATATCGTCTCTGTGGTCTAGAGTTTCAGTTGTTGGACTTGACTGCATGAGGTCCTGGGTTCGAATCCCGGGTCAGGCAACAATAAGAAAATTGGGTTTTCCCAATTTTCTAATAAAAAAAAATTTTGCTCGGGATCACATTGTGGGACTTAGTATCTTTGGCTAGTCGTGGGTGCCCTGGTTGTGCATCTGCCTACCTCTTCGGGGATATGTGCGTGAAGATATAAAATAAAAATATATCATGAGTATCCCGTATAAGTTGTTAAAAATGTTCTAAAATATTATGTTGCGATAAAAGCGATGTTATTTAACACATCTACCTTGAACCGAGTTCGCTTTGTAGAATAGACCATACCACCCAGCCTTACAGCTCTTGTGACTATTCCATTTTCCAGATCGAAGAATATACCTTTAAACTCATTTTTTCATAAGATGCGAACAAGCACACAACTCTCTTGATTATAAGAGACAATCGTGGATACTGGACACCAAAGATGCTGTAGCCAATTGAAGGGTTGATTTCGAGAATGGTTTAACTGATTTTTTTTCAAAAATTAGTTATTGGTAACGTTGGATTCAGAAAGAAATAATCTATCTAAGGCCCTTTTTAAAATAACAAGAATCGCATTATATCTCGAGATATTCAGTCTTCTTCTTCTTTTTCTTTTATGGCTTTTACAACTACCATGCGTAGTTTGATTTCGCCATATATTCAGTCTTAAAACGGTTTAACTGACAGATGTCAAGATCGCTAGTACCAAAAATATTGAATATTAATTAAACCTACATAAATTATCATAATTATCTCAGTTCTAATATAAAAATGGATTATATCGCTAAAAACTCTTAACTTTTAACAAGCGCCGTATTTGTGTTGATTTTTTTTGTGGAATTGAAAATAATGCTCCCAATGTTTAAAATGTCATTTGCGTCAAATGACGTATTTGTTAGTTGAACCATTACCGAATTCAACCCTTCAATTATTATGCGACTCCAGCTGCCCTATCCTCCGGTCTGGAACATGACACTGTCATTATAAATAAATTAATTAATATCCCTGGACAAGTTACACAAATTGAATCTAACCCCAAAGTAAGCAAATTATATGCTTGTGTTATGGGTGTTAGTCAACGATTCTAATACATAGAAATACTAAAATATATACCAGAGTAAAAATAAACACCCAGACCCGGAAATGCAGACATCTAAATGTTCATCACACAAATGCCTGCCCCCGTCGGGAATCGAACCCGAGCCTCGCGGATGATCGGTGTAGTTAGGCGTGTACGCTAGCCACTCGACCAACGAGGCGGTATTATGGCCGTATGAATAAGGTGGTGTAATCCTATACTATAGTATAGGGATCCACTACCAGCTACTAGTGTTCGCCTTTACAAGATGAATGGTATGAAGGCAGATGGTTTGATATACAAAGGAGACTTGGATCAAAACAGAGGAACGAGGAAGGAATGATGATGAATGACAAAATGAGATCATTTCATTTAGATACAGGCTTGTGATCTATGTAGATCAAAGCTGTACTCAAACTGAATACTTTAGAGTGGCCGAATTTCCCAAACTGGGTGTCTGGGTCATATGTACTATACTTTTATTTTTACAAATGCGGAACATTTCAGATTTCTAATTAAATTAAATATAAAAATAAGATTTAACGCCATCACGTCTGAGTCGCTCGCCTGACGTTTGTGCTGTCATGACTCAGACTAAAAACTTCCGATGTGACTAAACAGATTTTGATGAAATAACTTTAAATATTAACTTTAATTTATCTTACAGTAATAAGTAATTTGAACGATATAAAATAACAAAAAACTACTTTAGTTTCACTTCTTAACCGACTTCAAAACAAGGAGAAAGTTTTTAATTCGACTGTGTGATTTTTTTACTTTTTACGCAATTACTCCGTCTATAGTCAACCGATTTTGATGGTTCTTTTTTAGAAAGATAGGATTTAATTCCGAGGTGGCCATAGTTCCGAGTCATAATCCGAATAGTGATTTTTCAGTCAGACTTAATAATGTAACTCAAAAACTACTGGCAGGAAGTTGATAAAATGTATGTGGGACCATTTTGGGACCATTCGCTGTCTTTCGAGAAAAGATTATATCGCGATATGGTACCCAATCAAATATTTACTCGTAGAGTTAGTTTTTACAGTTTTATTGCGCTTAATTATTGCTAGTAAATTAGCTCGTGTTTTATCTAATTGAGGTGACAAGAGTCTCCAAAACGAGCGTAATTAAATGAAAAAAGTTTTTTTTTATGTTATAGGAAGGCAAACAAGCAGACGGATTTCCTGATGGTAAGAAATTCACGCCGCCTAGAGACACCAAAGGTGGTAATGGTGCGTTGCCAACCTAAGGTCGGGATGTTAGGCCTCGAGCAAAAGTGACTTTACCGGTTACCTTACCCTCCGAACCGGAATACGTCATGACGTTATGACGGCAGGAATAGGTAAGGCGGTGGTACCAATCCGGGCGAGTCGCTGCGAATCTCGACCACCTAGTCAGATGTCACGGTGTTAGTGATGGTAAGCCTATGCTCGTCTTTTACGACCTGACTGGCAGGAAGGCAGATGGTCTATTCTGCAAAGGAGCCCGGACCAACCACGGGGTAAGTTTAGAAGAATGTGGAAGAACCTAGAGAGAAATGCAAGGATCGTCCCATTTGGCACTTGATACCACCTCGTAAAGGACTTGGTGTGAAGATATTATGTCCTTTACATGTTAAAATCTACGTATGTAAATGTACAAAAATACGCATTGTTAAGAATCCTATTAATATTATAAATGCGAAAGTTTGTAAGTGTGGATGTATGGATGTTTGTTACTCTTTCACGCTCGATTGGCTGAACGGATTTGTCTGAAATTTGGAAGACAGATAGATTGTGACCTGGATTAACATATAGGCTATTTTTAATCCCGATCGCACACCGGGTTTCTGTGAAAACGCGGGCGAAGCCGCAGGTAGCAGCTAGTAACTCATAAACTCAATTGAACATATTTACATTCACACGAAAAACAGCATCTACCATAACACATGAAAATTATTTTTTCCGAAAAAAGTAATTGAGGGTCACGCTTAAAGATATACGGTTTTATTGAGTACCTCCTTTCGGAAATCAGTTAGCAACTTTTATTTCATTTCAAGTAAATATATTACATAACCCGTTTTATACACTACGGTGTTTGTTGCATATTTAATTAAGTAATAAAATGTATGACGCGTCTTATCCAAAATACTAGCAGCTGAACGAAGGTCATTAAAAATACAAAATTTAGTTATTTTGTAACTGTTTTGTGAAATTGTTTTATTTTACTATACCTTTTCGCTAGGAGTATATTGTCGCCTCTGTGGTCTAGCGGTCCGGGTGTTGGACTTGACTGCATGAGGTCCTGGGTTCGAATCCCGGGTCGGCCAACATAAAGAAAATTGGATTTTTCCAATTTTTCTAATTAAAAAAAAATGTTGGTCGGGATTGGAAATGTGCCCGGTTGGCGATAGGCTTGCCACCTATCACATTGTGGGACTTAGTGTCTTCGGCTAGTCGTGGGTGCCTTGGTTGTACCTCTGCCTACCTCTTCGGGGATATGGGCGTGAAGATACTTACTATATTATTATTATATTAAGAAAACTAAATGGATATTTGTTAACCCGCACTTGCGCTTTTCCTCTTTCAATGTGCAGTAGCATAGTCTATGATGTAGAGTATTGAATAGGCTATTAGCCTGAAAACAGAGTTAAAAAATGAGTTCAAAAACAATTCTCTTTTTATAATAATATAAAGACCAGAGTTTTGTATTTTTTTTGCACATAGACAACCAATTAAGGCCACTTGCACAAGTAATTAACACTGACTTGACGCTTACTAGGGTTGAATATATAAGTATAACTTAATATCAAATGTAACCCGGGAATGTATAAGTGGCCCTTTGGCTTTAAGTGGCTCTGGCAGGAAAATAGATGATCTATTATTCAATGGACACGGACCAATACGGAGAATATATTAATCCAAAGAAATATAATTTAATGCTTCGTTTGAGTAAAAGTTTTAGAATTAGGCTTGTATTCAGAACTCGTCATTCTAACAGAATGTGTAAACGGTCTATCCACTTGGTTGCTCGAAAAGTAAGCCTACACTCACTGATTATCCGCAAGGCTTGGGTTTGATTCCCGACAGGTGAAGGCATCTTTATGAATATATATCTAAATATATTCAATTTTGTTGATGCCTTGTTTTATTACCTATCTAGTATCTGTCTGTGTCCCGGCTTTACACCTTTTACTCACTTTACACTTATTACTTTTATTTATAAATTAGCTGACCTAATCTAAATTTAAGCGAAATGATTAATTATGTGTAATAACAACTCTATATAGATATCGTTTAAATATAGTCGTATTTACGAAGCCTAACGAAAATAGCCGAAGCGCATAATTTAAATAGTACTTTATGTTTTGAGGAAGGTTATAGACTAGTTTTTGTCCCATTTACTAAATGTATTTCAGTAGTGGTGGGGTAGCAGTCAAAATATGAAATGGGCTGTAATTCATTGACACGTGGTCCGATTTTGTTCATGTTTGTTTGTTTTGTAGAAGATTGTCTCGTAAAATTTCCAAGTCATACAGCATTTGAGGGTTAAAATTACAAACATATCAACATTTAATCTAAAGTTACCAAACAACATGAAATCCAGAATCTTTATAAAACATTGATCGCCTCTGTGGTCTAGCGTCAAAGTGTTGGACTTGACTTCATGAGGTCCCGGGTTAATTTCGGGTCGAATAATCAGAAAATGTGGTATTTCCAATTTTTAATAAACAAAAAATTGCTTGGGATTAGATATGTGACCAGTTGGCGATATGCTTGCCACCTATCATAATGTGGGACTCAGTGTCTTTACCTAGTCGTGGGTGCCCTGGTTGTGCCTCTGCCTACCACTTCGGTGATACGGGCGTGAAGATACTTACTTACTTTTACATAAAACATTTGAATGTTTCATCATCATCATTTTAAACTGGAGTGTGGACTATGTCATAAATTCCAACCGTAACAATGTTATGAATGCGAAAGTTTGTGTATTACTTTGTATATTATTGATTTCAGTTTATAGTCACAAACGAAGTTGCGGGTACAACTAGTCTATAATAAAACTTGTGTATTAAATTCTTTAAACTTTCAAAACATCTTGAAAACGATTCGACAGCAGCCATAAAATAATTAGATAGTTATCAATAAGGCCCCAACACACGAGCCTCATGCAGTGACATTAAACACAGCTTTGAAACAACTATAAATAAATGGATATTTTTAAACCCTTTGTTCCGTGGAAGGCAACAATTAACTGCGAGAACAGATGTTCGGTTTTTATAAAATTGCTCATGCCGGTTCGGTTTGCTGGGGATATTCACGCAAATTCAAAACGTTATTTTTTCGTTGCGTATAAACGTACGTAAGTCCTAGTTTTCACTTGTCGTAGTTATGGTTACTAATAGGTTAATTTAGTGAATTAAACTGTCAAATATAAAACCATTCAACCCTAATTAGAAGCTAACTCAGAGTTGAATACTTAACCCAGGAATGTGCAAGCGGCCCTTAAAATGTCCAAATATAAAGAGATTTAACCCCTTACTAATAGAATTCATGGTTTCTTCGTCGGCACTTGGTGAGATTATATTTGAAAAATGATTAAGATTCAAATATGTTTATACAGTTGATATGGTTTTGTACAGTTGTTATGGTTACAGGTGGTTATGGCTACCTGAAATTTCAATTATAAAGAGATTCAACTCTTATTAGAAACTAACTTAGAGTTAAATACTTAACACAGGAACGTGCAAGTGACCCTTATTGGTTATTATTACGAGTATTAGGCTTCCTGAAATTGTAACTATCTTTTTAGAAAACGTAGAGTAATGTCACGGTAGAATTTTTGTATTGTGCTAAAAAGGTTTGAGTTGACGTTATGGCCTTTATGACAGTGTAACAAAAACCACAATGTCAGTTGTAATTTAGTCTAGGTTTATTAATTATACGGCAATGGTATTCGTAAATTGGTGAAGATGTATTTAGGTTGAGTAAAAGTAATTTATAAAAAAATGGACGTAGATATATAGAATACTAGCTTACACTACGGCTGCGCCTGCTGTCCAAATTATATTTTTTATATAAATTGTTTAAGAAATTCAAGGAAGGTAAGAAATTTGGGAAAGCTGAGAAGAATATAAAAATCGCATTTTTTCTCATATCACCGTTGCTAGTTCAACATAAGCCAGAACGAAGCTCGCTGGGATAGATACTAATAATCTATCCAATCTCAGACCGATAAAAAGTAGTACAATTAGCTCATTACATTAATAAAATATTTTATTCTAGTTAATGAAACGTAACGATAAATGTCAAAATCGACCAAGTAATTTAGATAACCTCGTGTGTTTAAAACAGAATATTTATTTCTGTTTGTTTTTTGTAAATCATTAGTACTTTAATAAAATCATTAGTCTCACCATAAAGATGATGACTTAAGGAAATATTTGCTGTACGTGACTAAAAATTTGTTAAGGTGTACGAATACAAATGCTGTTAACAGTCATGGCATTTGTTTTTAGTATAAGTCTTATTTTAAATCGAAACAAATTAATAATTCTTCCGTGTTTGGACCTGTTCCAGAACCATACGACATAAAAACCAAGGTTTGTGATATAAATTCATTTGACATGGGTTTTAAATTAAATATTGTAAAATTCCTAAAATGTACGCAACATAATTAACAACTTACACCGCTATTAAAAATTAATTGTTTTTAATATAAACAATCCTACACAAACGTCTTTGCTCGCGAGGTAAAAATATTTTCCTTAGAAGATATTACCATCTTTTCACTCTATATCTTTAAAATAAACTTAAAACGATTTCAAAACAAAAATTGGATTAATTTAAGTTAGTTCTCCAACTATTCAATATTTGAAAGGTGGATCTCCAACTTTCAAATATTTGAAAGGTGGATCTCCAACTTTCCAATATTTGAAAGTTGGATCTCAAACCTCCAAATGCTGAAAATTTGATATTTATGTAATCATTTTCTCGCATTTCGTGAACAGACAAACAAGCATACAAGAATCCTAAGAAAAGTAGTTTTGGATTCTTAAAATGTTTTTAATATAATCAGAACAGTGTCTGACTCTATAAAGATTTTAATAGGTGTAAATTATAAAGAAAAAAAAACACTGGCATAAAAATAAATTGTTTATACTATTATAGAAACAATTATGACAGTAGCTAAGACCAAATATAGCAGGGACATTTTAATTAAAATAACTTATGAACGTGTTTCCTTAGAGACCGACACAACGTAAGTGGCGATAATTTTTTATTATTGTGTATATGTATACATGTAAGTGTAGTACTTATTCTATTCAATATAATTACACTATTATAGAATTAATATAACTTGATATCCTAAATGCTAGAAGCTGCATAATTCTCACAAGTCATATTAATAATTTCACAAATTTAAGGTGGAGTAAAATTTCATCTCAGGATTAAATCACAGAAACTAAGTCTCGCGCTGAAGACTCCATCAATTGAGCTACTGAGGATTGATGCTTTTAAATTTTAACTCCATTCTGATTGATTTCAAAAATATTTTTGCATTTTTTGACCCAATTTTTGATATGCTTACTTATTGCCATAGAACAATATGAAAGACAACTGGGATGATAGATAAATTAGATTTTGTAAGTATGTCTTAAATAAAGTGAGTACTCATTATTTTTCTTTAATGCGAAATATATTTTTAATATATATAGATTCCACATTTTTTTTGATATTGTAAGGCAAACAAGCGGACTGATTTCCTGATGGTAAAAAATTTACGCTGTCTAGAGACACCAAAGGTGGTAATGGTGCGTTGCCAACATGCGTCCGGGACGTTACGCCTTGAGCAAAATTAAGTTTACCGGCTACCTTACCCTTTCAACCGGGACACGTCATGACGTTATGGCGGCAGGAATAGGTAAGGCGGTGGTACCAATCCGGGCGAGTCGCTGCGAAACTCTACCACCTAGTCAGATGTCACGGTGCGTTGCCAACATGCGGCCGGGATGTTACGCCTTGAGCAAAATTAAGTTTACCGGCTACCTTACCCTTTCAACCGGGACACGTCATGACGTTATGGCGGCAGGAATAGGTAAGGCCATTCCGAAGGAGAATCCAGTGGTACCAATCCGGATGAGTCGCTGCGAAACTCTACCACCATGAACATACACAGATCATGTTACAGAACACGTTTCACTCTTTTATGACAATCGGATCATATTGCATCATTATCGTGAAATTGAATTTGAGACTGCTTTAAACTTGTGCCTTTACTTGAGTTCAACAAAATGCTGTCGGAAAGTAGAAAATAAGGTTTCGATGCACTAAAGTCAATTTAATTTGTAAATTATTAATTTATAAACGCGTGAGTGTATCTGCCATTGTGTAATTAATGTATAATTTGTCTCCGGGGTGTTTCAAACGACAATGACGGTTAACAATTATCCCCCGGATGGTATGCTACAAAACTATCTGTGAAATTTATAATATCATTAATGTCTATAATAACTGTGAAACCAGGAGCTATTATATTCATTAAGCAAAAGTAATAGACTTTATTAAATTAAAAATTAAATTATCGCCTCTGTGGTCTAGCGGTCCGGGTGTTGGACTTGACTGCATGAGGTCCCGGGTTCGAATCCCGGGTCGGTCGGGATTGGAAATTTGCCCGGTTGGCGATAGGCTTGCCACCTATCACATTGTGGGACTTAGTGTCTTCGGCTAGTCGTGGGTGCCTTGGTACAACCAACTCTGCCTACTACTTCGGGGATATGGGCGTGAAGATACTTACTTTATTAAATTAATAAAACAAGTCTCGGGTAATGTAGCAGACATTCGTGTTTTTATTTGACTTTAAATAGTGTTTATTATTTTATAATTCACTGGCAAGATATAGTATCCATTTTCTACCTTCTTGCTTTGACAACTGCTAAACTAATTTTTTTGAGTGCATGTGTTACTACTAGATTACAAAATGAATAAAAAGTAACTTGAACAATGTACAAAATTCTTCAATAACAATTTTGTTATGTGGGAACGCAGCGACCACGGCGCTCATCATAGGAAGAGATAGCAGTGGCTTATAGACATCGTAGATGTTACAGGTGCATCGCTGTCCTGTGACCGGGATGTTAGGTCTATTGTGCAAGTCTACCGGCTACCCTAATC
>NJDC01002125.1:208959-222892 GCA_002245475.1 Calephelis virginiensis | reverse complement strand
ATACATAGATCATGTTACAGAACACGTTTCACTCTTTTATGACAATCTGATCATATTGCATCATTATCGTGAAATTGAATTTGAGACTGCTTTAAACTTGTGCCTTTACTTGAGTTCAACAAAATACTGTCGGAAAGTAGAAAATAAGGTTTCGATGCACTAAAGTCAATTTAATTTGTAAATTATTAATTTATAAATGCGTGAGTGTATCTGCCACTGTGTAATTAATGTATAATTTTTCTCCGGGGTCATAAGTTTCAAACGACAATGACAGTTAACAATTATCCCCCGGATGGTATGCTACAAAACTATCTGTGAAATTTATCATATCATTAATGTCTATAATAACTGTGAAACCAGGAGCTATTATATTCATTAAGCAAAAGTAATTTACTTTATTAAATTAATAAAACAACAAGTCTCGGGTAATGTGGCAGACATTTTTTTGAGTGCATGTGTTACTAGTAGATTACAAAATGAATAAAAAGTAACTTGAACAATGTACAAAATTCTTCAATAACAATTTTGTTATGTGGGAATGCAGCGACCACGGCGCTCATCATAGGAAGAGATAGCAGTGGCTTATAGACACCGTAGGTGTATCGCTGTCCTGTGACCGGGATGTTAGGTCTATTGTGCAAGTCTACCGGCTACTGGTACCGGTATGTAGGGCGGTAGATCCCTACCTGGGTAAGTTGCTGCACATCACTTGACTTATGACTATCAGTAGTCTTGTTAGTAATTAAAAATATTTTAATCCGTGGTCGAGTCTTCCAAGCTGCCTGTCAGAGAGGCAGATAGTCTATTCTACTTAGCGGACCCGGACCAACACGGAGAAATATATGTAATTATTATATCTAATAGCCATAATATAAATAATACATATTATATTTTATAGCCATGACATTGTCTACTTTATTCGTTATATTTTATTAATAAGTTGATAATCATATTGCTATAATGCAGTGTTAATTAAGAAAATAAGTTGCCTACATAACATAGAAAATGTAGAAATCTGTATTCAACAAGTTCTTATGAAAACAATGACTTAATACAACAACTACTTAAGTCCATCTATACAGTGTTTTGAACTACATATATAAAACTAAAACTATATAAATAAGAATGAATGTCCATTTCGCGTGGTCATCGCATTACGCCTGAACAGATTGACCAACTTTGCTAAATATTTTATTGTTGTGTTGTTTATTGCCAGGTGAAGATTCTTATAAAAAGAAAAAGGCGGAAAATAGCAGGGAAATAGGGAAATCAATGCTTGAAACCATTCAAACTGTTAGTAACTGTTCATGTCTACGCGATACAAAGTTTGCCGGTTCGGCTAGTTAAATATAATTATAAATAACTAGTTAGTTATAAAAATAAAATACTTATGATACTTACATCTTCTATTCCTATTTTTCATCTAGAATCTAAAGTTATGAGAAACTAAAACGAATTCTAAAGTTTTCATTCGTATCTATAGACTATTAGAATATTAATCTACATGTTTTACTTCCAATCATATAAATAATACACAACTTCCAATCTGAGAAGAATTTATTTACTCTTCAACATGGTAACAAGCAAATAGTCAGCACGTCTGGGTCATTACAAAAATGGCGACACAAATAAATATTCTCTTGGCGCTTAAGTCAAATTGACAAAGGACAAAAACTATAATACATATAAATGGCTTTTGTGAAATGTTATCTTGATAAAATGCACATTGTAATTGAATTAACCCTGGTATAGTCACATGGAGATTCTTCACACTTGCAAACTTAATGAAACTCTAAATACTGGTAATAGGGCTTAAAGTTGCTTGACATATACAAATTAAAATTAAATAAAAATGGAAATGATTTGAGTGCCTGGACCACAGACAATACTGTTTTTCATATGACCTATACGTACCAGCACAGAGTTGAATTGAGTAAAGAATTTTGTTTTTTTATTACAAAATACTGCACGAAGAAAATTAATTAATAGTGGCTTATAAAAATTAATTAACAGGGGTTAATAAAGCGTACGTAAAGATACATATGCATCTTCTCTATACTCTAAGGGACTCGCCCTAGAGTCCCCAGGTAGACAGAGAGTATCGAGTGCCAAGTGTTATGATTCTTGCAGACCTGACTAGGTCTTCCACATTAATTACTCTTTTCATACAAAGACGATGGTTTTGGAGAGTCTCAACTACCTTCCCTTTTCCATTTTTACACCAACTTTTTTTAATGATAGTTAATAACATTGGTAACCAGATTATTTGGCTAGTTTTGCTTTTTCCGTTGGTACAGTTACAACCAGTAACATCTGTGTTGTCTATAGGCGACGATTATCACTTACCATCAGGAGAACCGCCTTGGTATCTACTAACATAAGCAATATGGTCGTTGCATTTATAGTAGGTAACTATGGTAAGGCTTCTTAAAGGATGAAGGTGAAGTTGGAGGTATTGGAGAAGCCTTTAAAAAGTGCTAAAGTTGACATCATCAGTTTCTTAGTTCTACAAATCAAACCTTAACAACAAACTGTAAAATATCGATTTTGTTTATGATTCGAAAGCGACTAAAAGGATTTCCAGTTTGTAAAATATACACAATTTTTTAATAAGACAGGGAGGTGTAAACCTGGCTCTTCCGATACATATATAGACAAATAAGAATATAATAAATTATTATTTACAAAATATAGAAATAAAAAAGTAAAGGTTCTGATGTACAGACTCTAGTTTATTACAGTGATTAGCTATTTTACTATGCTTGAACTTTGTTTCGAAGTTCTGTAGTAAAAAACTCTACTTTATGACATCGCTTCGGTCGATTCTGTACACCTTATCTACTTTACTACCATTTGTTCGACTGACTGCGTTGTGATTTGTTTCTTTCATTCGACTTTCGATAAAGTAACCAACTGTTTTACATTTTGCCGGACTATCCTGCAAAGGAGAGAGGCTCCTTTGCAAAATAATTTAAAAATGATATAAAAAAACCAAAAATGTCGAGGATTTTTTGTAGTTAGAATAAGCACAGATACATGTAAGAGACTGATACCCTATCTCCCTCGTTAAAGAAGAACTTTATTGCAAGAGACTGTGCTCTCACCGCTGCGACTATTAACTTAAAGTATTGGCCTGTCATTAGTAACCCTATTTAACAAACTTTGATAAAACCTGGCTTCACTGATAAGGTGGAGTTTCTTACTCTTTGATTAGTAAAAAAATGATTAAAACCAAAAAAAAACAAACAGAAAATCATTCAAAAGTGTCACGGAGCATACTTGGAAGCGCCCCGGAATACATTTCATCATTATTTGCCCTCAATATTGCATATACAGACTTTAAGATTTTAACTTTGAGTAATTAAGAACATGTACCTAAGTCAAAATATTAAACTAACATTTAAATTTATTACCTTCACCTTAAAGTAAAAAATAATAATTTCGACTGGAACTATAACGTACTTTTATCTACTTACCAAATTATTGTTATATGGTTGTGAGTGACAAAATAAATACTACCTATCTTCCCATCCATCCCCGAACAGGTAGGTAGAGACACAACTACGGCATCCACGACTAGCCTATGCCACTATGTTCTACAATGTGATAGGTGGCAAGCCTATCGCCAACCGGGCACATATCCAATCTCGGGCAACTTTATTGTAATTAGAAAATTGAAATTACACATTTTCTATTTTTTTTCGTTGCCCCACTCGAGATCGAACCGGGGACCTCAAGAAGTCAAATTAATATAACAAAGTAAATGCAAAAAACATGTCGTAAGTCGTCATTCATCATTTACTCCCCGCGTTTAACCGGGCTCCTTTGCAGAATATACCATATGCCTTCCTGCCAGACATCTCGTAAAAGGCGAGCATAGGCTTACCGTCACTAACACTATGACCTCCTACTAGGTGATAGAGTTTCGTAGCAACTCGCCCGGATTGGTACCACCGCCTTGCCTATTCCTGTTGCCACTACGTCAGTGCTTGCCACTGGCGTGTTACGGTTCGGAGGGTAAGGTAGCCGGTAAACTTACTTTTGCTCGAGGCCTTATATTTTTGAACCATTACCACCTTTGGTGTCTCTAGGCAGCGTGAATTTCATACCATCAGGAAATTCATCTGCTCATTAGCCTTCCAATTTGATAAAAAAATATACGAGATCAGTTGTCAGTTCTAACATTGACTGTGGCCAACTAGCAAAACCTATCGTCTATTTTTTATCTCAAACTATAAAAAAGTGGTTTAAGGCCACACACGTACATTCCTCTTTCCTCCACTTCCCTTCATGTCCCGCATTGCTATGCCTAAAGTTGGCCACCGCAACTTTCGTTGAACATTCAACCTAAATGACAACAAATAGTTGCTAGCCATTTTCCATGGTCATGTTACGGTCGCAACGATTGCGAATTTTCTATTACTTCCCTGAACACCTTAAGAAATGTTTAACTGTTTAACTTCACGGCTTGTATACCAGATTTTGTTATTTAACTGTAAAATTATTTGATATAGTTCATATGCTGTACCAATTTTCACTAAATTTGATACACTGATAGAGGGTAATGTGGATTAACACACATGATAGTTTTTAAACCGAGAAAAATGTTCCTGTGGAACCATTAACCACTTGGGCCACGCCGCGGGCAACAGGTAGTCGTCCCTATTAAAGTCTTCATTATGTATACTACTATAATATACCTATATTAGCATAAAATATATGAGCAAGGATAGTTCATTGTGGTCAAGGACCTGCCCAGCAATAGGCATTGGCCCTATTAAATATAGGCTGCCCTGAATGGACATTTATCGTGACCTTCCCTTGGCTTGAAAACTGGATCCCTGCCTGTTCTTGGGCAACTGTGACAAATTTCGATCAAGAGTGTTAGTTAGTTTACTATCTAATGTTTAAAAAGATACTTAATGGAATCGACATGTTTTATGATATTGTAAATCCATGCATTTTTATACTAAAACTTTACTTGTAAACTTCTATTTGTTTGTTAGTTTCCCACGGCTATCTCGTAGGTCTCGTCTCCACAGAATCAGTTATTCTTTCATGGGCCAATGTATACGTTTTTACAATAAACTTCCCGAGCATATTAAAGACTTACCATTTAATAAATTTAAAAAATGTATTAAGATAAAGTTGTATGGTAAGGGCTATTATAAGATTTCAGAATATTTAGAAGACAGAAATGCTTGGGATTAATTGCTCCTCATGCCAATCTCTGCAAATTATTAATGAATGTAATAAACTTTTGTAAATTAGATTTATAAGAAAAAAGACAAGCCCGCTGAGTTTCTTTCACCGGATCTTCTCAGTGAGTGGCCGCGTTCCGACCCTGTGGTAGTTTTTAGAATTATATAGACGCGTTACAAGAATCTTTATATAGATCTACGTAATAAAAGCTATTTTGAATTTGAATTTGAATATATACCACTGAACCAACTTTGGAATTGGAGTTGGAGTGATAAACGCCTAATACTTTTATACCGATCGCTCAAATTGTTACAGCAGCAGAGTAAAGAAACTCTAAAAGAAGCGCAACAGCTAGTATAAAATTTGTGATCAATATATTCTATACACAGGTTTGCAAAGATCAAAAATGATAAGTAAGTAAAGCGATGATACGTATACTAATTTAAATAATTGCTTGCGAAATCATGAGCAAAAGTTAGGGTAAAGAATGCTTTGCAAAAGTTAGGGTAAAGAATGCTTTGCAAAAGTTAGGGTAAAGAATGCTTTGCAAAAGTTAGGGTAAAGAATGCTTTACCCTAACTTTTGCTCATGATTTTGCAATTTCTGCTTAACCTAACGAGGTTAAGCGGAAATTTATAAAATGAGACATCTTTATAATCAAACCAACCTGATGGAAACCAAGCAAGGATCGGAGATATTATATGTCGAATATCTTGTATCTATACCTTATCGTTAAATAAATTTACGTGCAAACTTTCTTCCCCCATTATCATTATCTCCACAGTACTGGAGATAGATTTTTGTCAAAAGAAGCCTGTGTTTGGACTCGGGTCTTTAAACATATTCATACTAAATTTTACGAAATCGTTTAGTGGTTTAGATGTGAAAGCGTTACAGACAGACAGATCGCATTTATTATATTAGATATGGATTATGTTCTCGTACTGATCTAGAAGTCATTTTTTTTCTTTTAAATACTTAATTTGGAGTCACAATACTGGTTGCAGGGACGGATTCAGTCTTCACATCAGGGGTCACATACTCAAGGTTAATTCAGGACAGCCTTTAAAATTTAATAGGGTATACTTTTCGAAGTAGCTACCTACTACCTAATAAAAGCCTGGCGAAGTATGTAAAAACCTCGCGGTTAGCAACATATAAGCCATTTCAAAAAAAAGTAGCTACCTAGCGACTACTAATTTCTAGGGATGTAATGGTCTATTGGGACCGACCTTGACTGGTTGATTATATCTTATCAAATTTTATTATAAAAATTTAAATTATAAATAATTTAACCGGATAACCTAGTCTATTTATGAAAAACAAAGTTCACCCTGTAACCTAATAGGAAGTGAGCGATTAAAATACTCAAGTAACGTTTCAAAAAGCAAAAGTAAATTAGGATTTAAGTTTGATCAATGTATTAATTATAATGCGGAAATTAGAATCTACAATGACTCAGGCACTAGATACTGAATAGTAAATAGCAACTGAAGTGAGAGTCGGAAACAATTATGAAGCTAATAATATAGTCACACTAAAATTATCGAGCATTCGCTCTAATCGTACTCATCGTGAATACTAAAGATAATTAAAGAGAAATTAATCTTATTCTATTAACCATTACCATCTTTGGTATTAATTGGCATGTATTTCTATTTTACAAAACCGAGTTTGCTGAGGAACTTTGATGCCTCCTTCACTTATTATCCCAGATTTGAAACGTATTTGATGGATTCCCTACACATAAAAATATTTTATTTTTATTATTGGATAGGCCTCTAGTGACCTTACCAGAGTTGACATTGGATGTAGTCAATGAGGACTTACATTCCTAGATCCGGCAGCTAAAAACATTTTGTTTTCTAAATAAAAAAAAGACATTAACTTGGCCAGTGATTGATGACGTGCCCGTTGGGGATAGGCTTGCCATCTGTCACTTAATGGGACTTAATGTCTTCGACTAGTCTTGGGTACCCTAGTTGTACCTGTACCTACCTCTTGGAAAATATGGAAGTGAGGTCCTTTTTTGTATTAGTGATGAGTTGGTGGCATTTTTGCCACCTATCACATTGTGAGATTCCATGCCATTGGCTAATAATAAGCCCTGATTGTACCTCTGCCTACCACTACAGGGATTCTGGCTTAAAATGATTTTCATTCGAAAGAAGCGGATTGAAGTTAAAAAGAATTCCAGAAGATTATAAAGATATAAAAAGATAACGAACAAATTCACGGCTCTACTGTTGATAAGAGACAACCGTTGTCCATAGACAACATATTGTCATATTGTTGCCATGTTGGAGGGTTGGGAGGCCTAATTTAGTCTTCAGGCTACTCTACAATCTGGACTGGTGGAAAAAAAGCATTTGCCTTCCGTGACATCTCACTAGGTGGTAGAGTTTCACAGCCACTCACCCGGGTTGGTACTACCGCCTTACCTATTCCTGCTGCCATAACGCCATGACGTGTTCCGGTTTTGAGGGTAAGGCAGCCGGTAAACTTACTTTTGCTCAAGGCCTAACACCTCGGCCTCAGGTTGGCAACGCACCATTACCACCTTTGGTATCTCTAGGCGGCGTGGATTTCTTACCATCAGGAAATTCGTCTGCTTGTTTGCCTTACAATATCATAAAAAAACCTTATCTTCTATCTTTCTAACAACTTTAGATCATGCTAATGCACCCAAAATCGAAATATTTGTGCTTTCTAATAACATTCTCAGTAGAAACAATTGGTTAAGAATAAATCATGTTACGTTAAGCCATTACATGGATATAACGTGATGGAAATTTAACTACGTTTGCTGACCATTAATTAGAAGGAAGTAATAATAATGAACCTTAAGGTCGGACCACACTAAGATTAATAGTTAAAGAACTGAGATTAAGAAAGAACAGATTGACGTGACTTTTTTTTTGAATGACTAATTTGCTGCTAATCTTACGATTTTTTACAACTTCACCGAACTTTGTGGGCCGAGCAGAGTGCTCAGCCCGAGACATCATTATTTAGATGGATTGGGCTGTTACCTACAACGCCAGCACCAAGGGCTGTCTCCCGGGAGACCGTACTTCGATTTGGTGCTGCGTTCTGGTTACTGGGACAGTGACGCGTTTTCTCTAACGGTCGGAGAATTTTCCGTGAATGCTCTAAACAAATTTTGAACGCCCCTTTTAGCCGGCTATAAGCAAAAGGTAAATATGAAACCGGCAGTCTAAGAACTTTGTAGTGCTTCACATTTAAGCTACTTACTTGGATAATATTGAAGAGTAGTTTTTCCTACTTCCCCAGATTTTTTTTCAGTTTTTCTATATGTGGGATCCTTCTCCTGACACAAACAAAAATAATTATCAAAATTGGTCCATCCGTTCAGGCGTGATACGATGGCCACGTGAAATGGGGATTCATTTATATACATAGACCAGCGGCCCGCTTCAGCTTCGTACGGTTATAAAATATACGTATAAACCTTCAATCATTTTATCTATTTAAAAAAAACCTTATCAAAATCCATTGCGTAGGCTTAAAGTTTTATAGGGCACCCACGACTAGCCGAAGACACTAAGTCCCACATATTGAGAGGTGGCAAACCTATCGCCAACCGACACATACGTAATCCCGGGCAACGTTATCGTTATGAAAATTGAAAATACACATTTTCTAATTTTTATGATGCCCGACCCGGGGAACGAACTCGGGACTTCAAGAAGTCAACCAACGCCGGACCGTTAGATCACAGGGGTAATATATATAGAGGTACAGGGGTAATACATATAGAGGTATTTTATTTAATACTTAGGTATAACTGAAATAGCGATTATCAGATCTCGGTTAAATTTAAATGGGAGCAACCGGATCATGTAAGGAATCACCAAAAATGCCCATATTGGTCCAAAATCCGCTGAGTAGAATAGGACATATGCTTTTCTGCCAGGCAGCTCGTAAGAAGCGAGCACTGGGTAAAATATAGGTCACCAGCAACAAGACTTCTAGAGGTAGACTTCTTTGTAACTTGTATCCGGGAAAAGCACAGGGATCCGTCGCTTTACCTATTCCTGCCACCATAGTAATTCTGCTGATGAAATTCTAATAAAATTAACTAGTATGTGGCTTTTAAAATTTAAGCTATTTACACAAAAAATGTTAATTTTGAACATCCGTTTTGGTGGTATAATAGTGCAGCACGTATACAAAACACTGTGTTTGTATTGTATGTTTCTTTTAAAAGTTGGTTGAAATACTCTATCAATCAGCTTGAAGCTAGTGTGACCAAACCTTTATGGGTTACGAGATTCTAGCTAGTGTCATTAAGTTGTAAATCAATCTTACATCAGGCCTTTTAACTTGATTTACCCAACTTGTGATTAGCGGAAGTAGAATTTTAGTAGAATTTTATGAACAGGAGCAATAACTTTAAGATGGAGTATTTTTTTAAACATTTTTGTAGAAGACTGAAGAATATATCTTTTATTTATCAACCGATCTGTCTAGCTCTTCTAAGTAGATTACGCTATTGACTTGCTGGCTTTGCTGTTCATAGTAGCAAGAGTAGGTTATATAGGAAATTACCAACAAAACCACTGGTGGTAGGCTAAAGAGCAGCAACTTGACAGGGTAAGGACCCACTGCTTTGCCTACCCTGCTCGGCTTGCCTGTCTCCGGTTATACTTTAAAATTGCACATTTAACTTAACATGCCGGGCACAAAATAGTGACACCCCTGTAACATCTATGGTAATGGCGACGGTTGTCTCTTGCTGTCAAGAGTCATGTGCTTATTTGCTGTCTTAACATATAAAAAATATCATGCTCACCGTTGTTATAGTATTAACATACACGTCCAACCACGTTGACGTAGTTTCGGTTTGATTCCCCATAGGAGCAGGCATTTATTGATATTTATGAATGTATTTTTATGTATTGGTGTCATAGGACATCTCTGGACAAGTTACATAAATTGAATTTAACCTCAAAGTGAACAAATTATATGCTTGTGTTATGGGTGTTAGTTAGCTATTCTAATACCTAGAAATACTTTAATAGATACAAGAATAAATTGAATAAACACCCAGATCCGGAATTGCAGACATGTAAATTTTCATCACTCAAATGCCCGCCCCCGTCGGGAATCGAACCCGAGCCTCGCGATTGGTCGGCGTAGTTAGGCGTGTACGTTAGCCTATGTATGACCGATATTTAAACTTTTAAAAGTGTATAAACACCTTTATAGTTTTTTTTGGTGTTTGTTGTATAATATGACTTTCCTAATGACGGGTTGTATATTGTTTTTACTATATTTGTACGGAATTTGTTTTTTAATGTTATTAAAAAAATCTGATATCTGTCAAGACTGAAAGGGGGACCTAAAAATCAGTGTTAAAGCATATTGCTTTAATACTGATTTTCAGGTCCACTTATAAACTCAGTATTTCTCCCATTAGCAACACAGCGCTGCACACTGCGTTTATAATGTTTTTGTATATGTTTAATTGTTGTTCCTTGCATAGTATTTTTTCTAAATTTTTTTCATTGTAATGTGTGTACTGAATGTTTGTGTCAATAAATGTTTTCTTTCTTTCTTTTCTTTACTTTTTTAATTTAATTTTTGTATGATATTGGAAGAAAGATTTCACCTTTTTGTTAGGCCTCGCGTAAATGTAAGCTTACCGGCTACCTTATCCTCTAAACCGGAATACGTCAACGGCAAGCACTGACGTTATGGTTGCAGGAATAGGTAAGGCAGTTGTACCAATCCGGGCGAGTCTGTGCAAAACTCTATCACCTAGTCAGATGTCACGGTGCTAGTGACGGTAAGCCTATGCTCGCCTCTTACGAGCTGCCTGGCAGGAAGGCAGATGGTCTATAATTGGTCTATAAGCAAAGGAGCCTGGACCAACACGCGAAAATCTATTCCTAGGAAAAAGTTGATTAAAAATGTCACTAGTCACAACTGTTCCATCTCTTTTCTTTTTATTCCATTGGAAAGAGCACACAATTAAAATAAGTTTTCTTGATGCTCAACAGAGTTACTACCATTGAGCCAGAAATTGAGCATACTCTATCGATTACGAATAGCACAGCATCTATACACAAATATAAATTCTATTTTATTCTACGTAACATGGCGATAAAATTTATGAGATCACCATAAATGTTAACTAGCCACGTCGGCGAATCTTGAAGACATGTGTAATTAAGTTTTAAATACTCAAGATGTTGTTTCATAATTTATTTTATAACTTGCTACTTCTAATAAATTCAATATTAGCTGAAGCTGTTCTTCAGCTTCGAGGAAAAAAATACACTTTGAAGCTGTTCCTTAAAATATTTAAGCTGGATGTTTTTAGATCAAAGTTTCATGAAAACCAAAATTAATACCGGATATATCTTTTACTGCTTTTAAATACTAGCAATGTTTTCTAACTTCGCTCGTTCTGAAAAATTTTGCAGTTTTTATTTTATTTTATGAGGTACGAAACAAGCACACGTCTATTCTGTTATTTAGAGACAAAAGACATCTATAGGTGTCACTGTGACATTGCTGTCTTATACCCGAGATATTTAGTCACATGTGCATTGTAACCAGCTATCCTACCTTCCATCACGGAACACAACAGTGTCGAGCATTGTCGGTGGTATGGCGGCAGGAAGAAGTAGGGCAGAGGCACTAACCCGACCGAAATGCTTTACAACTTACTCACTTATTCACTTTATCTTTTAGTTATAATTGACTACGTCGGTGAAATAATCCAACCACAAGAATAGGAGATAGTTTTTATTTAAACTTTAATCAAGTGTCAAAGATTTTTCTGTAATATAAAGGGGTTCTAAATGATTATAAACACTGGCTGTGATTACAGGTTTGCATCCGTCTGGATCGTAGATTTAGTTCAAAATTAATAATAATATATAAATTAGTAGTAGATAATAAAAAATATAAATAATAACACATATGTATGTCGGAGCGAAAACACATTCTATCTACTGGCCGATACATGAGCCGCCGGGCTGGTAGCCCGGGAGCGTACAACTTGTGGGCGTTTGTCCAATACAGAACTTGGAAATATCAGAACAAAGTCGTAACACGTGATCTTTCGATCCTGATGTCCACACTCTATCATTCAGTACTCTCGCACTAACAAGTAGCGTATGCCTATCCGTTGCCAACCAAACCATCGTGAACATAGGAATAAGCATTCCACTATGACAACAAAAGTAAACCTCCGAAGGGGAAGGGAGAGCTCCACCCCGCTCTTCCCACGTGAGTGCTAACCAAATAATGCACCCCCCGAATGACCCACAACCCGGGCCCTAGATCATAATTGAATTAACAATTACGATCTAGAATTATCTCTTTGCCATCCTATGACAAGGAGATACCTATTACCAGTGGCGACCTCCGTACTAGACAGGGACCGAACACTGTAAGGCGTTCACAAGGAATGCCTCGCGAAGCATGCTCGCTTTGACATATATAGCCGTAGCAGCCGACAAACAAGCTGATAAGACAACACCTGCAAGCGCATCTGCTACTGCACGTGGTGTTTACTTGAAGCCATTGAATGCCAATCTAGTATTGCGCTAGTTGCTACGTCAACTATACTAATAACCAAAGTATGTAAGCCACGCATACGACCTTGCGACATGTAAATTAATAATAATTTAATAATTACTGGTAGATAATGCTGTATGGCATTAAGTCATCCTTTGACTGTACAAATACTGTTTTTTGTCCATTAAAATAAATAAATAATCTGGAGATTCCTTCAAATATCAAGATTACTTTTATTGGAAGGCGTGTACAACCATCTTTTTTCGATTTTCCGTTTCGCTTTTAGTTTTTTCAAACTACTACCAGTATTGACCACCTCATTGGTCGAGTGGCTAGCGCACACGCTCCTGACATACCGCGAGGCTCTTGTTTGATTCCCGTCGGGGGCAGGCATTTGTGTGATGAACATTTGAATGTATGCATATCCGGATCTGGTTATTTATTAAATTTATTCTGGTATCTGTTCATGTATTTCAATGTATTAGTATCGTTGACTAACACCCACAACACAAACATATAATTTGCTTACTTTATGTAACTCGTCCCGGAATATTTAAAGAGAAGCGATGTCTATTTCATGTAAACATCAGTCACATCTTTACACTCTAAGTTATCCATCAGTCAAATATGAGGGACTGGGGTAAAACTGATAACAAAACCTATCTTGGACGTTTTAAGTAGCTTTTCTGTAAAACATTACGATTGGTACGAAAACTTTCGTTTTTCCTGCCAAATGATGCCTATGCCGTCAAGTTTCGCCATAGTCACGTTGAAGTTAGAGAGTAAGGTAGTAGTTAGACTAACTTAAACATACGGGAGAAACGAAAGTTATGGCCATTCAAAATGTAAATTTCATCTGTAATGATGAACTCATTTGGTGGGTACTCAGAATTGTGTATCTATAGGACATAACTACCCGCGTTAACGGGTTGGAAAGGAATTAAAAATTTCGCCATGGGACTTGAATCTTCAGTAGCTCAATTGGTTAGAGCATTCGTCGGCTTGAGACGAAAGGTTACAGGTTCAAATCCTGTCTAAGGCGAATTTTTTTCTTTCTTTAACATTTATAGTAACTTAAACATAATAATTAATAATTATATCTAACAGTTTAAGGTTGGCACAACTAACACCTTTGGTGTCTATAGGCGGAATGTATTTCTCACCATCTAGAAATCTG
>NJDC01002125.1:195047-208439 GCA_002245475.1 Calephelis virginiensis | reverse complement strand
TGATGAACTCATTTGGTGGGTACTCAGAATTGTGTATTTATAGGACATAACTACCCGCGTTAACGAGTTAGAAAGGAATTATAAATTTCGCCACGGGACTTGAATCTTCAGTAGCTCAATTGGTTAGAGCATTCGTCGGCTTGAGATGAAACGTTACAGGTTCAAATCCTGTCTGGGGCGAAATTTTTCTTTCTTTAAATTTTATAGTAACTTAAACATAATAATTATATCTAACAGTTTAAGGTTGGCACTACTAACACCTTTGGTGTCTATAGGCGGAATGTATTTCTCACCGTCTAGAAATCTGTTAGCTTCTTTCTCTTTTGGGGAATGGAAGGGAATGGATTTTAAGGCAGGAATGCTAGCAAAATTTCAAGTTGGGTAATTATTTATTTGTCTACCCTCGCTGTACTATCCTGTTTACCATAACCCGCAAACTCGTTTGCTGTACTTAAGTTTTCTAACTTTTAATAATGCCAATTATTTTTTATTTTCTAGAACAAGTTAATTATAGGGTGTTAGTATAAGGGCTTGCTAGAATTAAATCGAGCCTATGTTTTTATGATAACTATAATAAATGAGATTAAGGTTCTAAAAGTTAATAACAATGTTGTAACACTTAATAATGGCTAATTAAAAAAAGTACCTTCACGCCCGTATCGTATCGTATCCCCGAAGACGTAGGCAGAGGTTGCAACCAGGACCACCCACCACTTACCGAAAACAATAAGCCCGTAATATGATAGGTAGAAAACCAATCACAAGCCCGGCTCATATCCAATCCCAGACGACGTTGTTTTATTAGAAAATTTAAAAAAAACACATTTTTTCTATTTGCTGCCCGACTCATGGCAGCCTTCTTCCTTTTAATTTCATACTGAAAACGTGGGGTGTTGTAAGTTTGAAGTGTCTATGTAGGTATGTGTGTGTCATCATAGCTTCTAAACAAATGGACTGATTTTAGCTTGTGTTTTTTTTATTTGAAAACTGACTTCATCGAAATGGTTCTTTCTCCTTAGCTACAGTTTGCGGATAGGTTTTGCGGGGGTTATGTATAATTTAAAATGTTATAATTTTTTTACATTAACTATTTTCAATAACTTTATTTTTCTTTTTAAAAAAGTCAATTAACAAAGCTAAAACGTAATTACATCAGTCTTAGTTAGAAGTGTAACCTCCGGTAGTAATTATATCTTCATGACATAGGCTACATATTTTTAAAAATCAAAATGTTAAAAATAAACACTGCGGGAGATATTACAATTTGTTGAGACATATTTTGTTAACATTCTAAATAATTATTCGCTTATTATATATTATGCGCTTATCACAAGTATTCTGAAAAAGTATATCACGACCGTAATAATGTTGTCGGGTTTTTGACAATGCTATTGTTCAACGTAGTTTTTGCAGTGTTCAACCCTAAACACCTGTAGCAGATCTCGTCCTAACAACGCCTTTCCTGTCATTAGTTTGTGCCTGGAAGCCTATGCAACTAGTTTTATTTCTTTACCACTAATATCTTTATTGAGATTTATGTATGCACCTAACTTTTTTGTCTTCTTTGTCTACAAGAATTCTGGTTAGAAATGTATGCATATTACGTTCACGACTTAAACACGCAACATCTTTTTTACTTCGAAGATATATCCGTTTAATAGATTGCTATTAATTAACAAAACTTGTTAATTTGCTTAAAAATAAAAAAAATGCTAAAATGCTAACAAAACGGATCTGGACAACATTCTGAACAAGAGCGGAATGATCGAAATTGGTGTAGTAAAATACTAGAGCACGAACAAACTGACAAGCACCCTAAAACAGTTTTTTGGTTTCAATCTGCCAAAAAAAATATTTGAAGTTTTATCAATTAATAGATTGGATTTAACAAAACTTCGCTTAAATTTTAGATGATATTCTAAACACGAGCGAAATGATCGGATTTGGTGTAGTAGTTTTCATATGGCGTAAAAAAACAAACTGAATCTCCAAAAAAGTTTTTTGGTTCCAATTTGCAAAAAAATATTTAAAGCTTCATCGATTCATGACAATTTTCACTTAAATTAGATAGTTTATAGTAGTTTCCGTAGTGCGCTGATAAAGAATGCAACTGAAAGATCCCGTAGAATGTTTCTATAAATTTTAAAGAAAGAAAAAAATTCGCCCCAGACAGGATTTGAACCTGTAACCTTTCGTCTCAAGCCGACGAATGCTCTAACTAATTGAGCTACTGAGGATTCAAGTCCCGTGGCGAAATTTTTAATTCTGTTTAATTTTAAATCCTGTCTGGGGCGAAATTTTTTTCTTTCTTTAAAATTTATAGAAATTTATCCCAAGCACAGGGCAAGTGCTAAAAAATAAAAAAAAAAATAAAAATACCCGTAGAATGTGTTTAGTTTTCGATTTGTTCATTTGAAAGATTATTGATTCATGACATTATCCACTTACATTTTCTTGTTGTTTAGAGTAGTTTTCGTAGTATGGTAATAAACAATCCAAATGACAAGATCCCATAGAAAATGTGTTAAGGTTTCAATTTGTCGCATTTGAAGCTCTATCGATTCATTTCTTTTGTTAAGATAAATTTCCAGACACAAGCAGCTGCAAATCCCGGGATAGATGTCCGTCTCTCGATTTCAACCAGCCCGTTATAGATGATATCTTCGAGTGACAACATGATGAGGCCTTAGGCCACCAGCTTTTAAAAATAAGCCCCTTGTTCAGTATATCTGTCTATAATGTATCATTTTAAAATACCAGTTGTAATGACAACTGCAGAATTGTACAGCACGCGATAAACTTAATAAAAACAATGAAAGTTTTTAAACTACAAAAGAAGCCTTGTGTTTTTTAAATGTTTGTTTGGATCTTAATTTGTTCGTGAGCTTGTCTTAATACATTTTTTGTATTGGTGCATTGCCTATCTGAGCCTGGGTTTAGGTTGTTATAAAGTACCTGTCAAGTGTTAATGTTCATCTTCCAATATTTAATCAGGTATGTTTTCCCCCGTGTTAGTACAGGTCCGCCTAAAAAACATCTGCTTTGAAATCGTAAAAGAAGCGAGTACGTCTTAAATGGGTCATTAGGGGCCATCCATAAATTACGTCACGCGAATTTTAGAACTTTCGACCTCTCCCTGTCACAGGTTGTCACATTTTCAGAACCCCGTCCCCCCTAATGTGACGTCACACATTTTTCAAACTTATTCATGTATCTAAAAATAATCAAAAGAAAACAGTTATTTTGATTTTTTTACTTGTTTTTATTAAATAATCTTTAATAAAATCAACATAAAGTCAAATATTTCTGATAACAAATAGAATAAGCGATTAGTAAGGAAACAATAAGCAACTTATTAATGTTAATTGAATTTACAGAACTCAATCATCTTGTATCCATGGACTTTGTATCTACCCTTTTATATTAGCTACCTATCGGATCGAGAGTGCGAAATTCTTAATAAATATAGATTAAGAATGATCTGTTCAAAGTTTTTTGTTCACATATAAATTTCGTGTTCTAGTATTTTATAATGTGTAGTCACAAGGCTTTCGATCCCCCCTGCCCCTTGTCAAATAATGTCACATTAAGATGATCCCTACCCCCCATTAACGTGTGACGTAATTTATGGATGGCCCCTAACTAAAATGACCACTAGAGGTAGAATACAGTGTAGCAACATGCCCAAGTAGTGATCCTTTGCTTTACTAATTCCTGCCACCATAATTACAATATTATGTTCCGCTTCGGAGGTAGGTCCGGTGGACGTGAATATACCAAAAATCCCAACCGCAAAACAGCGACGCACCTATAAAGCCTAGTTGTTGATAGATTGTGGTTACGGTTCTTACGGTTTACCAAGAAGTCCTTCACACTCTATCTTATCCCATAAAATCAAGAATTGGGTTTTGGGATCTTAAATTTCTTTAAAGTAAGTTAAGTTGCTATTCAATCCTCCAAACCAGAGCACGACAATGGTATGCATTAGCCTAGCAGGAAAGAGTAAAAAGGTGGTGCTAATCGAGACAAATTTGAAGCTCTTGATGCTTAAACTATGCTATTATCATTTACACACATGAATAATGTGTCTAAACTGCTTATTAAAATTAAGGCCTAATTAAATTTAATAATTCCGAAGTGACACAAAAAAAAACTCCTTAAAGGAAATCGTCTGAAAATCCAGCTGATATTTTAATAATCGGATACTTGTGATGTTCGACATAAATGATATCGCCTTTTCAAATCTCGCATGAATCAATTAGCACCGTAATATAAAAATTGCACTATAAATCAACCCTTATTAACAGCCATAAAACAATATTGCAATTAAATATTGAAAGTTAAGGTTTGGGAGGTCGTTAATTACGATTAATTCAGGTGGAAATATTAACATAGCGCGACGTGGAGTCGCCTCTCACAATCAGGTGAAGAAAGTAGCACTTAGATTATGTTTACATAGAGCGCAAAATTTTTCAAGTGACATTGTAAAAGGATATCTCTCGATTCACGTCGTATGATATTGTTCGAGGAGATTGTCGATAATTCAGACTCAATAGAAATATACTGTAGTTATGTATAGCTATGTTATGTATTAGGTTTGGAGAACAAAAAGCAATATGTATTTCATAAATTAAAGAAGGTCATAGACGTGTATTATTCTAGCATCGTATTGACAAGTTATTTTAAGTCATAAAACCTTTCCATGAAATTTAATGAGAAACTAAAATATTACGTCCTATAGAATTAGTAAGCATGTAACAAATTGAACCCTGTTAAGTATTACCTTCCGGAAAAGTGTAATATGTAGAAATGGCGTATAAATTTTACTTTATAATAACAAATGCTTCTTGAATAAGTAAAAATTAAGTGAGTACGTTGAATAATAATCGGCACTATTATGTTTTTACCACTAGAATAATTATTTCACCAGGGGCAAAATATTTGTTTTACAAGGGAACCCGTCATTAATGCGAGATTGTGTAGTAGATACTACTTTTTTACAATTTGTAAACTGTAAAAAAGCACACAGAATATTAAAATGCACTCTGGATTAATAATAATCTAAGGAGTGTCTCTTATAATTTCATTGTCACGGTTGTAGACGTCCGTGGCGACGTAATTGTAATAAAATTGAAACGAGAATGAAAGTCAACATTTTTCAAGGTATGCCATTAATGTCCCGTTTTTAGGTACAGCTATCAGACGAATCTCCTGGTAATTTATAACCTAGGTTTTAGGTTTTCTCGTAGAAAAAAACTAAAAAAATGTGACATAATGAATGAATGATTGAGCGACGAACGAATGAATGAGTGATGACCGAATGAGGAATGAATGAGAACTGAATGAATGAATGATTGATGAAAACCTAATTTACTCATCATAACCTAAGTCATCGTGTTATTTCATGTTTCTCAAGCACATGGTCTGGACAACTGCCAAATTTTTGTCTCACTTACTCCATCATGATCAGTCAAACATGTACATGCTATGAATTACTATGAAAAATCTGAGAAAATCGGAAGCAAAATAATAGGTAGGCAGACGTAAACCAGGGCACTAATAATTAACCGCAGGTACTACTTAGTCCCACAATATAATAGGTGGCTAGCCCTTCGCCAACTGGACACTTATACAATCCCGGGCAACATTGTTTTTACTAGTCAGTATCGGCCCGGGCAACGTTGCACTGTAAAGTCCATTCCAACGTTGTTTTTATTAGACAATTGAAAAAGACATATTTTAAATCATCTTACCTTGATTCAAACCTGAGACTCATGCAGTCAGCGCCATCTCCTTGTCACTAGACCAAAAATGTGACTAATAGTGATATAGCGACGGTTATGAAGGTGTAATATGAAATAATATCATTATTTGTTTCTTAATAACAGAAATTTTGAAGATAAAAACTTTAATGAATGAACGATTTTGAGTTTGATGAATGAATGATTCCGAGATGATCCCACGTAAGTTTTATCCCACTTGTAGTTTTTAGTTATACTCAATATGACTTCATCTTTGCTCACAACAATAATAATGTTCAAACCCCACTAGTCAGATCACAAGAAAATTAACATGACCACTTTGAAATTATGACTTTCCTTTTAAAAATAAGAACTATTAAAATCGGCTCATTAGTGACCGAGCAATCGCGTTATAAACATACAAAAAAATATATTGTTAAATCGATAACTTATTTTTGTAGACTTGGTTAAAAATTAGATTTACTAGCTATCGCCGCCTTTAGCAAGGATATCTAGAGTCCGCTATCCTACATCTCTCCACTTCATGATTTATAGCATCCCTGTTTGTGATTCTATTAGCACACATGTCTACATTTCTACACACATGATTTGACACGACATGTCACAATGTCACATATGTCCATATTTCTTGATTCAGCCTCTTTTGCCGGCGCCTTTTCGTTTACCGGCGCTTACACATAATATTGTCACGCACTTATAGTTCGCACTTAATTAAAATCGTCTCGTACGAAGTTCATTAATAGTCTGGTGCAAATACAATGGAATAGCGACCTTCGGCGCCAGTTAAAAACGTTTTAGTGTGTTTGTTGTTATAGTTTAGTACATTGATTATCTAATCTTTATATTGTGTCACAAAAAAGACCATTACACATGTGCAAGAATATAGAGAATCATGTCATATCTTACTAATATTTATTAAATATCCAAATGTTTGTGTGTTTGCCGAAATATTAATATTTATTTTAATAATGTATATAAAGTGTCTTCACGCCCATATCCCCGAAGAGGTAGGCAGAGGTACAACCAAGGCACCCACGACTAGCCGAAGATACTAAGTCCCACAATGTGATAGGTGGCAAGCCTATCGCCAACCGGGCACAATTCCAATCCCGACCAACATTTTTTTTAATTAGGAAAGTGGAAAAATCCAATTTTCTTTCTGTTGGCCGACCCGGGATTCGAACCCGGGACCTCATGCAGTCAAGTCCAACACCCGGACCGCTAGACCACAGAGGCGATGTATACGTAGTACAAAATATATTATTTATAACACAAAATAAAAACTTTACGTAACTGTACCCAAGCAAAAGAGACGAAGCATGATGATGAGCGATAGCGTGGTATGCTCCCTCACTTCCCCATACCTATCCCTGTCAATACGTTGAAATGAGTTCTGCGAAGTTTGACATGAACTGTAGCCGGCCAGTTTACATAAAACTTGACTGTACCATATTAGATGATTGACTTATCCTATTAATATTATAAATGCGAAAGTTTGTAAGTATGTATGTATGGATGTTTGTTACTCTTTCACGCTCGAATGGCTGAACGGATTTGTCTGAAATTTGGAAGACAGATAGATTGTGACCTGGATTAACATATAGGCTATTTTTAATCCCGATCGCACACCGGGTTTCTGTGAAAACGCGGGCGAAGCCGCAAGTAGCAGCTAGTACTTCATATTCTGATAGGTATGTCACCTCGTTAATAAATGTTCGACTTTATTCTAGATTTAATTTTAATTAATAATGTACATGTATTTTGTCGTGTTGGTCCGGGCTCCTATGTAGAATATGCCATCTGCCTTCCTGCCAGGAAGCTCGTAAAAGGCGAGCATAAGCTTAACGTCACAAACACCGTGGCATCTTGCTAGGTGGTAGAGTTTTGCAGCGACTCACCCGGATTGGTACCACCTTACCTATTCCTGCTGCTATAACGTCCAACGCTTACTGTTGACGTGTTTCGGTTTGGAGGACAAGGTAGCCGGTAAACTTATTTTTGCTTGACGCCTAACATCCCGGCCTCAGGTTGGCAACGCACCATTACCACCTTTGGTGTCTCTGGGCGGCGTGAATTTCTTACCATCAGGAAATCCGTCTGCTTGTTTGCCTTCCATTATTATAAAAAAAAATTGTTTATGAGCATTTTTGTCTTACTTGGATTCTTATCACGCCTTGGAAGGGTAGGTATATTTTTATAATAAACTAGGTTTCCCGGCGAACTTCGTTCCACCCGTTCAGTTTGTACGGGAAAATTTTTTTCCTAGTTTCCTCGCATTTTTTTTGAAATGAAATGAAATGAAATGAAAATTATTTATTTGCGGAATATGTGTGTTAAAAAGTTGTTATAAAGATATTTGAGAATACAACATATTCTACCACATTGTGGTGTGCAAATATTTAGTTAATTTTAAGAAGTTACATATTTAAATCACAGCCCTTATTTACATTTTAATAAACATTTTATTTATTTATGAACATAATTTGTTACAAATTATTTTAAAGGTAGATTAATTTTTAGTCCTATCTACCGTACACTACCCTTTTTCTTATCTTTTAAACCTTCCCTGGACTTGAACAAATAATTCAAAGCCAAAATTAGCCAAATTGGTTCAGCCGATTTCGAGTTTTAGCAATACTAACGAACAGCAATTGATTTTCATATATATAGACTATCTGCTCCGACGAACTGAGTTCTGTCCGATAAGTTTGTATTGGAAAAATGAAAGTGTTGTTTTTCCTGTTTCCCTCACAGTCGAACGCGCTCAAAAGTATCTAAAATCAAAGTACACAAACCAAATTATAGTAATTTAGACTACCTTCCTATCAACTTTCTGAAAAACTTGGCCGAAAATTTATAGGAAGGTATCTTCTTTTTTTAGGCGAAGAAAATACCTTCCTGTCAATTTTCAGCCAAATCGGTTCAGCCGTTCTTGAGTTATAAAAAGTGTAATCAACACGATATTCTTTTATGTATTAAACTAGCTGCTACCTACGGCTTCGCCCGCGTTTTCACAGAAACCCGGTGTGCGATCGGGATTAAAAATAGCCTATATGTTAATCCAGGTCACAATCTATCTGTCTTCCAAAGTTCAGACAAATCCGTTCAGCCATTCGAGCGTGAAAGAGTAACAAACATCCATACATCCATACTTACAATTTTCGCATTTATAATATTAATAGGATAATTGATCATATATATGAAAATAATTGATGGTCACGCGTGATTTATATTTAATTATGAACGTTTTAATAAAGTAGACGTATATGCCCTACCTACCTATTATTTTATACATGATATATTCTCCAAAAAGAGAGTTATCAAAATGTTTGTCGGTATGTTTATTCATTACATTTAGGACACCTTTTATCGCAGAATTTTGTTTCCGTCATAAGCCACAAAAATTTACATTAAAGTGTATACGAAGTCGCGAGCAGAAACTAGTCTACCATAGTATTATAGTATATAGTAGAATTCTTCAGCTTCTTACAAAACTAAACAGATTATACTTAGGATTGTTTCATAGCACATGTCGAAACACTACTCATATACTATAAGTATTTAGCTAGGCCCAACCTTCCAACTAGGTAGGTCACGCGTATAAATTATACTCTATATGAAAATAGGTAGTCTTTATTTGCTGGTTCAGAACTATTTAATTTACACATAAAATCTTTACATAAAAAATCCTAATTTTTAATGCAATTTTTCAGTTTTACAGTAGAGCGATTCACGAGAGAGTCATGACGTCACTAGCTTGCGAATGCGACTGCCATAGGCGGGAATCGGTTTTATGATTTGTTTACGTTATAACCATGCATATTATATTTTGCGTCGGATAAAAATTATAAATTGTTTTTTTTTACGTAGATCGAAAGTCTAATCGATTACAAACAAAATTTGGCTGGCACTTTAGATGTAGCCCTGTATGTAGAACGTACCAATATTAATGTGTTTTTATTTGTTTTAGGTACGTTTGAAGTTAACAAAACAACTTACAAGAATAAGGAGTATAGAGGTAATTGATTAACATGTTTTTTATTCTAAAAACAACGGTATTTTTAAAACTATGTTTAATATGTACGAACTTAAAGTCACTCAACTTAAGAGTATGGATTCCCTTCTTTCACTCTATATTATATTAGGTATCTTCACATCCGATTATCTGAAGAGGTAGGCAGAGATACAACAAGACCACCCATTATTCGAAGGCACTTAGTCCTTCGATATTACAGGTGACAAACTTTGCATTTAACCTATCCCATGTAACGTTGTTTTTTTATTATAAAACTAATTTGGTCGACAGACGTTTTTTTTTCTACATGACTACTGTTGTGTACGTCTAAAGACTTTTACAACGTCACCGGGCTAGTGGGCGAACAGAGAGTTCAGCCAGAGATTGAAATATGGGTGGGGCCTCGGACCCCCCCTCCCTAAGGGTGTCTCCTGTGAGACCGTACCTCGGCTTAAGGTGGGATCGTGGTATGTGTCGGAAGAGAACATCGTGGCCGCGTTCCGCCCAGGGTGGATCAAGGGTCTTCACCGCCCCTGGCGGCAGCGGTGTCGCGAGTTTGTTGTTTTTGTTCAGAATACTGTGTACTTTTTTTTTACTGTGTGATCGGTACATAACATGTTTGGACTTATTTTTCACAAGTTTAATGTGTGATTTAAAAATCATATCTTTATCTCGACAGACGTTGTTCTGTCCTAACTATTAATTTTAATTTTTTTTACGAACCTTGTCCTGACAGTTAACCAAACAAAAAATATTTAGGAAAATTGATAAATGCGTTCACGCTGATGCGATAGCTGAAGAGAATGAGTACCTATTTATTTTTATTAAATTTACGAATCGAAATCGGATATTCATAAAGTCAATGCCAGTGCCGGATCAGTAAGCCACAGAATAAAAATTTTCTTTTGTTAATACTCGTAGTTGCCTGTTTTCAGGAAAGAGATAACTATACTGTCATGTTGTAAATTTTATGAATCAGAAACAACACTAATACGTTTTTATTTGTTTTTTTTTTATTAATCTTCTTCGTGAATTGCTACAAGCGCCTGTAGTTATAATTGCTCTATGAGCATTATTTTATTACATCTAATATCCGTCCACATAACCACATTACCTACTGCATAAATAAAATCCTTATGCTATTCAAAATAAATACCTACACGTACAAACATGGGCATAGCGAGGCACGGGCAACCCTCTGCAAAGACTCTTACGGCCAATATTAATAATCAATCCTAATCCAAAACTTGTTGTCCAAGATTGATATTTTGATCCATTTTTATGTTTTCGCTTGCCAATAACATATCTGTGGACAGGATAAATATGGCAATTAGGTATGGGATAGGCCGCCGGATACGCAGCTATCTAGATTGCTTGAAATCCTTTAGATTGAGATACACTATTAACATTGGCCGTTAGTTTACCGAAATTATCCGAATACCGTTTAAAAGAGCTACTATTATTGAAGGTAGAAACGAAATTTGTTCAAGAAAAGATGGAATTGATAACAAAAGTTTTGAAAAGATTTTGTGAATAACTGCGCTTAATATTTGTCAAGTGAAGCTAAATTTAGGTAGTATATTCAATTTTAAATTATTATCTCACCCCTACTAATTTGATTCTATGTGAGCTACTAATATTATTTTATTCGTGATTAAAACAATATACTGCTCTGTCAAGAAAGAAACAACAACACAAACTGTTATTCAGCAAAATTAATTTTATCATCTTCACATTATGCTCTTCAGAAACGATGCATTTAACGAATAATCCAATCATAAAAACATATTAAACGCTGTTTTAGGAGTTTAGTTAAGTTTTTGCCTCGTATTATGTTTTACATCTGCTGCTGGAAACGGGATACCACGAAGTGGTCATTAGAACTTAGGAAAGAGAAAAAAGTTTGATGAAGCCATATCTGGTGCAATGCTGGTATGAAATTCGCTCACAATAATGACCTTGAGCTAAGACGCATTATTGTTGTGCAAAATCTGAGAATTTTCTTTCCGCAAATCTATCCTATTTCGTCGAATTTGTTCTCTTAAACGCCGCATAACGCACAGACAATGTGACTTATTTACTGTTCGACCTCCCTGCAAAAACTCCGAATGCACAAAACCGCGATAGTCAAAGAAAACAGTCAACCGTGTTAGTCCGGGCTCCTTTGCAGAATAGACCATCTGCCTTTCTTGCCAGGCAGCTCGTAAAAGGCGAGCATAGGCTTATCATCACTAACACCGTGACATCTGACTAGGTGGTAGAGTTTCGCAGCGCCTCGCCCGGATTGGTACCACCGCCTTACCTATTCCTGCCGCCATAACGTCATGACGTGTTCCGGTTCGGAGGGTAAGGTAGCCGGCAAACTTACTTTTGCTCGAGGCCTAACATCCTGACCTCAGGTTTGCAACGCACTATTACCATCTTTGGTGTCTCTAGGCGGCGTGAATTTTTTACCATCAGGAAATCCGTTTGCTTGTTTGCCTTCCTATAACATAAAAAAAAAACATGACTTTGACGTTGGAACGAGTTTGGTGTGGTTTTTTCGATCTCGGTTCAGTTGGGAAGCGCCACTCCGAAGCTTATTGACTAGTTTGCATGTCCAACTAGTAAGACCACGTCTTGTCACCAGTGACAATGAGTTTCATGAATGTTCGGAAATGCTCGTTCTACCTTATCCTCAGCGACTCAAATGCGATCGAGTTTTTGGAGAAAACTCAGACCTTTTAGGACTAGTCGAGCGATAACACGTTTCAGATCCAAATGATTAGTTAAAATAATACAGATCGACTCATGAGATATAGAAAGCTCAACGGCTATCTCTCTCAAATTTGAATGCGGATTTTCAGTCACTGTTTTCTTCACTTTTGCGATGTTAACTTCTATTGCAGACCTTGATGGCCTAGCAGAGCGAGACAAATCTTCCATCACATCTCGACCACTTTTAAATGTTTTGTATCACCGATAAGCACGAGTTTTAGATGAAGTCGATTCATCATAAGCCTTTCACTTATCACTGGGGGCTGTAGTGAGACGTCACGTATATTTTTTGTTGAAGGTACTATTTCTGAATTGCAAATATCCACTTCTTAACTGTTGAAGAAAACCTATCCAATACCAGTTGTTTGAAAGCTGACATGCACGAGATGATTCCTAGCTCCATTACATTCAGAATTTTTGGTGGTTTATTTTTTAATTATTAGTGTAATGAAATAGGAAATCAGCTTGTGGTTCTCCTGTTAGACACAACCATAGCGTTGCCTGCAGGTACCGTAGATGTCCGGGATTTTAAGCTACATATTTTGCAGGTCAGTGTGAATGGAGCCGATTTATAACTCAATTATTGACCTTTTTAGGTAATCGATTCCTGTATAGCAGGATATCCGAATTAGAACTACAGCCCTACCAACCTAAAACCTACCTAGGTAACTATTATCATAGCGTCACAGGAGGTTAGACGGTAGATTCTACTCGTGTCCTAAAAATAGGTATAGCTAAGCATTAGAAAAAAGCGAAAAAAAGACCGAGCGACGTTTGTCTGTTACCATCAGAAAACACAGGTGCTTGTTCGGTATAAATCTCCAAGGAAAATAAGCAGTGAGATCCGAGAAAGAGTGG